>JAJNNV010000067.1:0-224753 GCA_022544895.1 Biscogniauxia sp. FL1348 | reverse complement strand
GTATTTTTTTTTAATAATATATTAAGAAAAAATATATAAAGCTGTGTAAGCCGATTGTGGTTTTTTTTTTTTTATAAATGCGAATTAAATTAAAAACTTACGTAGTTAATTACGAGATTATATTATAAGGTATTATACGGTTAAGCTATTACGGTTACGAGAATTATAAAAGGTTGTAGTATTATTTAAGTATATATGTTTTATAATGGTAGTTGCGAGGGTAAAAGCTTTTAGATAGTAAGGCAGGTAAGGCTGGAAGGGGGGGTTTAGGTTGTAGGCGATAGGGGTTCCAGGTTGTAGGCGATAGCTTGAGAGAGGAGGGGGGGGGGGTTTAGGTTGCAGGCGATAGCCTTAAGGGGGGGGGTTTTAGGTAGGTTGCAGGCGATGGCCTTAGGGGGGGGGGGGGGGTTGTGGTCTGCAGTAAGGCGTTAAAAAATCTAAGCGTTAAAAAATTTTTAAGCGTTAAAAAATTCCAAACGTTGAAAGCGTTTTAGGCATTGACATTTTTTACTAGTTACTGGTATAAACGTTTAAAAATTTTAAACTATAAATTGTTTATTTATTTTTCACAACGGTCGATAAACGGTTGATTGAACCCTGCAGATCCTGGTACGGAAGCACAGCACCGGCAGCTTGTCGTCCCCAGCACCCTATATTCCCTGGTACTACCTAGGGTTAGTGGATCTTAGCTTCATTCGTTCTGTTCTTCTAACTCAAGTTCCTTTTTCATGTCCCACCACTTTGGTCGAGTCTACAACCTACCAGACCTACCTACATTGATACATATATATATATATATATATATACATATATATATATATATATATATATATGGTGGTGCTTCCTTCATAACCTACCTAGGTTAGGTAGATCCCTTCAAGGAATACAACCTCATTCTCATCATCGACTGCGAACTGTCGCTCGTTAGATAACCCTCCTTCGACCCTTAACCTTGTGCCTGTTTCTTTTCTTTTCATCCCATCTGTACCTACATAACATTCGCCAAGAACCTAATCCACATAGCTCTCTTCATGGTACCCGTCTTTTTCCCTGTAGAGAGGGAACGGGGAAGCTCAAGGGAGAGAAGGGCGACATCCACATAGCCTTGAGAATGACATAGCTTGCTTGCTCATCTCTCCTCTCGTTGCCCACCTGCCAACTCTCTCTCTTTCTTGGCCTTCTTTCTTCCTCTCCTTTTGGCCCCTATTTTCTCTCTCTTTTTTTTTTCTTGAGCTCTTGGCCGTCATCCGTATCACCCACCTAAATGATCATCACCTACCGCCGTTTCCGGCGCAACTACCTGCGGCCGACCCTATATTGCCTGCTCTTCCTCTTCCTCATCGACGCCTCCCTCCTGATACGCCGCCGACCTGACACCTACCGAACCGGCCTAGACCTCGATCGACGATCATCCTCAGACCCGACGCCCGGAAACACGACAATCTTTATTGCCTCAGTACATCGAAACACCGAAGAGATCCTTAGGGGGGCCTGGAACAAAGCTGTACTGGATCTTGTCGACTATTTCGGCCCCGCCAATATCTACGTCTCGGCCATTGAGTCCGGATCCCAAGATGGGTCCAAAGACGCACTGATCGAGCTGAAGGCGGCACTCGACGAGAATGGGGTCCCCAATACAATTAGCTTGGGCATGACAGTCTGGGAGCAACTTGAGGAGATCGAGACCCGTCCGCCGCCGGATGCGCGCGAGCCAGGCTGGATTTGGAACGTAGCAGAGGGCCAATTCGAGATGCGCCGGATACCGTACCTTGCTCGAGTGCGTAACCAAGCCATGGAACCGCTGAAGCAGCTGGAGAAAGAAGGGAGAACGTTTGACAAAGTACTTTGGCTGAATGACGTCGTCTTCGATGTAAGATCTTCTATCCATTGGAACAGCTGGCCTTAGATATAGAACGAATGGCGAAAGGGATGCTAATTGGGAACCTAGACTGAGGATATCGTCACCCTCTTCAACACGCACGGTGGTGAATACGCTGCTGCTTGCTCCATGGACTATAAAGTATCACCACTGTACTACGACACCTTCGCTTTGCGCGACGATATGGGCCTAAAGACGATATCACTGCATTGGCCCTGGTTTCAGTCGCCGACGTCTCGGGAATATGCACTACACAACGAACCTGTGCCAGTAAGGTCCTGTTGGAATGGTATCGTAGTATTTGATTCGGCACCTTTCTACGCTAATCCGCCGCTCATGTTTCGCGGTATCGACGATACCCTCGCCGACTTACATCTTGAGGGATCCGAGTGCTGTCTTATTCATGCCGATAACTACCTCACCCCTGAGAAGGGAGTGTGGCTAAACCCCAACGTCCGTGTAGGGTACAATGAGGAGGCATATTGGCAGATTAGGACGAACCGCTTCCCGACCCCCTTTTGGACAGTAGTTGGCGCGTGGATCAACCGCATACAGGGTTGGCGCATGAGCATCCAGAGCCAGCTCGAGACCCGCACTATCCAGAAGCGCCTCGAGGAGTGGAAGCTAGCAACGCCCAACGGAGACCTGTCACGATACGAGCCTGGGGAGCATTGCCTCATAAACGAAATGCAAATCATGTGGTCGAACGGGTGGAAACACCTGTAGCCAACCACAAAAACACCGGAAAAGGCATAAAAACAGCGGAATCAAATTAATTAGCAGTTTAAATATAGCATTTACACACCCAGGGACGACAAGATCATGGCATGTCGTGTGCATAGTGTGTCCTATTTGCCTCAACTATGTAAGAGGACTGGTTGCCTTATCTTCGAATTCTGTACAAGAGTGCGGAATAGCAGGTGTTGTGCAATATATGTAATGCCTGTCGAGACGGATTAGTACCCACGTTGCGTTCCGACTCTTTTATGTCTCCTTTGAGGGATCTCTCTCATTTATGACGATACATGACAACATGTAAATAGGAGCAGGAAACCTCCCCTAACCCCCCTCCTTTCCAGTAATAAACCCATAATAAAAACGCCTTTAGATCATGAACCGTCTTCACCGTTTAGGTTTTAGGCCTTCCGTCCCTGATAGCACACAATGTGTAGGTATGATAAAACATATATGCCTGTCTCTTCCCGCCTTTCCTTTCCTTTCCTGGGGGGTTTTTTCTTCTTCTCGTATGCATATCAATGTACCTATTATAGATGTAGGCACGTATATAATTCTGTTTCTCGGATCGAGGTTTCCTTCCCCCGGTACATCTCAACACCATCGGTCTCTGATGATCCATTCATTCCTCTTGTTCTATTCCACTACCACCACCGCCGCATTCGGGTTTTTTTATTTGTTTTATTTATTATGCCATATGAAGTTGCGCAGCGAGTCCCACTCGTTGGACTGCTGGTAGATGTAGGACATGGAGCCGCGGAGGCTGGGCTGGAGGTCGTCGGGGTGGTAGCGGAAGAGGTGCATGACCATGGCCCAGGAGAGGGAGGCGAAGACGGGCCAGGCGTAGTGGCTGATGCGCGCCGAGGGCTCGGGCTCCGAAACCCCGGGAAACCCGACGCCGGGCTTCACGGCTAGCCGCGCGAGCGCCAGCACGACCCGCGCGAACACGTATATCACGATCTGCTGGTTCACCGAGGGGATCTTGCCGCTGCGCCGCGAGCGGCCCCCGAACACGAAGTAGCCGCCCACCAGGCCCCCGATGAAGTGGTCGTAGGTCCCTAGGAGACGAGGGTTGTTAGCTTTTTCCTTTTTCCTTTTTCTTTTTGCTCTTCTTTCTCTCTCTTTCTTTCTTCCTTTCCCCTTCAGATCCCAACTCACCCTCCTTCCCCGGGGTGGGGCCAAAGTGCTTGAGCAGGTAGCAGGTGAGCTTGTAGAGGGTGGCGAACTGGGCGAGGTTGCGGGCGTGGGTGCGCGTGGCGCGCAGGACGAGGCCGAGCTTCTCGCGCAGCGTGCCCGACCGGAACATGAAGACCATGACGAGCGCGTGCGGGAACCGCACCCGGGCCCCGTACACGGCGCCATTGCGCGCGCCCTTGACTACCGCCAGCACGTCGTGGTACGCCGGCTCGAGGATTATGTGCTCGAGGGCGGCCTGGCGAAATCGAAGAGGGCAGGACAAGGTGTCAGTTCATTTGGTTTCTCTCTCTCTCTCTGTCTTTTTCGTTTTTTATGCGACTGCAGCAAGCGGTGCTGCTGGCATGTGCGTGTTATGGGTGTTATGGGCGGTTTGTTTGACGATGGTGCGCACCTTGATGACCTCGAGCCTCTCCAGCGCGGCCTCCATGATGCCTCGGCTAATTATTATTATCTTTTTTTTTTCCCTTTCTTTTTCGGGGTCTCGAAGGAATGACGATCGCACGGTCGATGGGGTCGGTCGGTCGGTCGGTCGATCGGTAACAGACAGCTCGCGACGAATTACAAGGAGGGGAGGGGAAAAGGGAAAAGAGTAGAGACAACGGCGCTACCGGGTCATTGATATATAAAACAGGTTCTTCTTTACAATAACAACAATGATAATAATAACAAATAATAGTTCGCAAATCGTCGGTCGAACAAGTCGCAAGATCGTGGAAAGGGGACGTAGTTTGATAGATGGTTGTTAGTTAGTAGTAGGTAAGAGAGTAGGTAAGTAGGTAGCTGTAAGAAAACGAGAGGAAACGAAATACGGATGCTGCTCTCTTCCCCAAATCCCTGGTTAGTCAGTTAGCGTGCATCAGTATGATGAAGACCCTCCACTGCTGCATTGGCCGAGCTAAATTGTTTCGGCATCGGCATGTGGTTTCTAATCTGTACTATCTCGGCTCAAACAAAATAAATCTGGGGAATTGGGTCAATCACCCATGACAGGTGATACGTACGTACCTACCTATGTATGTATATAGGTACCTACTGGTAGTGGGGGTGGAAGGGAAGGGGCTTGTCTTCGTCCCTAAAAAGACAAGCTCAGTACTAGTAAGTACCTACCTAGGTAGGTAGGTTATGTAGAGTAGAAGGCACCTTCACTTTTGTGGAGTGCTATGACGCACGTACATCCTACCTACATACATAGGTACATTGAAGTACCTAATGTATGTACTTGGTAGTGTATATACTTTCTTAGGTACCTAAGTTCCTAGTATGTATATCTTGGTTGCCTGTTTTGCATGTGAAGATTGCATAGGTATGTAAGTACATTACTTAGTATATACCTGACGTACCTCTTGCTTCAAGTCCTACCAATAAGCAGCATTTTATATTACTTATGAGTACGTTAAAGTACACACTACAAAGCGTATATCAATAGTAGTAAGCCTCTATACCTTCTTATATAGCAGTTTTTCTTATATATGACCTTTGCATTAAGGATATGAATACTTGAAAAGTTTTAAACCCTCAGAATTGGAGTGAATAAAGTAGGGAAGTTAGGCATGTAGTTTGCAATTTTGCATATCTGGTTGGCATTGATGTATTAACCTATAGGTTGAGGGGGAAACTAAAGTCGGGAGGCAGCGGGACCAGCATGTTGACGGGACCGACAACCATATCCATAGGTACTGTTGGGTCGTCCGACTTCTGCTCGACTTCTGCTCGACTAAAGTTTCCCACCTTTTTTTTTACTCTTTCCTCTTTTTTATGGCTCGCTAGCTAAAGAACAAAATCGACTATGTTGGTGCTCGAGGAATTGCAAATGCTGCAGAAACCTGCTCTTCATCAATGGTCTCTACCTATAACCCCCTCAACTTGCAAATCGACTGGCCTCGCGGTGGTTGGACTGTTTCTAGACAGTCCTCTCCTGTCTACGTATCATTATCGTGTCATTACCGAGAGATCCCTTGTTTTTCTCCTTTTTTTCTTTCTTTTTTTCCCCCTCCCTTGCTCCCGTATATCGTCTATCCTCATCCGGGATAGCACGCGGGATACAAGGTCCCGTCAAATCGTTCTGTCTGGCATCATAGCTCGCCTCACAAATTGGGCGATGAAAAGTGGCGATGGTGTGTTTTTTTTTCTTTCTTTCTTTGGTTTTTTCCCCCCTTGCTGGTTATTTGCTTTTCTCTTTCTCTCAACATTTTCCTATTCCTTTACTTCCCTTTGGCGCCCCATTACAGAAAGGGAGTAGATACCCTTGGAAGTAAATCTGGTTGGCTGTGAACGTTCACAACGGCGGGCCGAACTGGGGGTTCTGGTATGGCGGATCCGGGAAAATAGGGAGTGGGATCGGAGCTGATAAACTTGGGCCAGCCTGGGGGGTTGGCTGACCAGCTCGCCCCGATTCCCTCATATGCATCTGAGCTTGTGCGCGACGGGCTAGTTGAACCGTGAGTCTCGCGCTTGCCAGGCGTCGAATCTGACCCGATGATTGTGGGTGGTGGTTCGGGTGTTGAACCTGCTGGGGGTCTTGTCGATACGGATTCTCGGGCATCTGGACTTGGTACTGTGCCAGACGTCCCCTTCTCGGCTCCTGTGCGTCACCATGATTCGGATCTGCTGCCTCGTCGATCTTCGGACTTCCCGGTTCTTCGGCAGAAGAGTCTGGTTGCGTCTCGGAATCAAACTCAATGCCATTCTCTTCATAACGTGCTTGTGCACTTTCCTGTCTGCCCTCCGCTTGGCCTCCCGGAGCAGGAGTTTGCTGGGACTGGGAGAAGGACGTAGCTCTGGCCTGAGCAGCTTGAGTAGCCTGGGCAATGAGGGGATGAATTACTAATGGTTCCTGGTGTGGATAATTATGATACGCGTGATGGTAAACGCTTCCGATGTCTCTCCACATGGGATATGGTGCAAGATACTCGGGAGAAGGTTGTCCACGTGTGTCTGGTGCGTCTGGTGCGTCTGTGTAGGGTCCAAAAGACATAGGCGCCAGATATCTTCGGGGGGACTGACCCCCACCTATCGGGCTGCCGGGGGAGGCATCTCTTCTGGCCTGCATTGATGGGCGAAGTGGTTCCGGGGTATTTTGGTCAAAGGCAAGCCACGGGGAAGTAAGCCAGTCGGCCCTCCGGATGTCACCCTGAGGCATTGGGTGTCTTTGGGGATTGAGGTGCGGGTTTTTGGGGCCGCATCCCCGACACAGAGGAGATAACTTGTTGGAGGTTGGCATAGCCTTGTGGATGTTGAAACCCGGTTTTAAGTGCAGCGCCTTGAAGTGTGTTGGGTGGTGGCAGAAGGGATGCACCATCGACTGTCTGCAGCTGGGACAGGCGGGACCGGACTCAGACGTACGGAACCAAGTGCGAATGCAGTTGTAGCCGAACACATGCCCACATGGGAGACAGGTCCATCTGTGGTGGTCTTCGTCGGCGGGTTGAAATACGGCAAGCGGCTCACGACAGATGGCGCAGTCGATAGAGCATGACTCGTGAGGTAGCGGAATACCCTGCGAGTCGAAGTGCTTGATAATCTCGGGGAGATAGTGATCCTGCAGCAGGATCTTCTGGGGTTGGGCAGACATCTCTGCAGAAATCGCAGCAGACATCGCGACGTCTGAGGGAAGTCGGGCTGGCTGTTGCTTCCGGACAGAACTGCGAAGATAATGCCTAAGGGGTGATGATTCGTGGGATGAGAGACAAGGGAAGCTGGGCAGGAGGGAAGGAAATGGAGGTGTGTGTTTCTTCGGCAAGGAAGGGATCGAGGAGGAAGAGGAAGAAGATGTGGAAGGTGAGATGATTTGGTTCAGAATTTGCAGAGGCAGACTCTGGGCTTTAAGAGTTTTTTTCCCTTCCTGCTATGGGTGCAATCACTCATGTACTTCTTATTCAATGCCTGTCAATGCACACGCAGCCTGGTGGTCCATGTGTCTAGTCTGTTGGACCATTCAGCGTTCTGGGAGAATGAAAGTGGTGTAGGTAGGTATTTAATGGAAAATTCCTTCTTGCGAGGTTTGTCCGCGTGGCCGGGAGACAGCTCCTTAAGGCAAGTAGGTTAGCATCGTATGCCCTGTCTCAACCTATTGAATCACTTATAGAAAAGGGCCATACGTTGCGTGGGTGATTATCGTGAGAAAGCAGGAAGTTATATGACTTAATGAGCTCCGGCCATTCACACAACGAGGTAGGGAGTTTGCCCAGCACCGGCTGAGCAACGCTCAGCTTCATGTGGATAGCAGGATACAAATACAATGGAATACCGTATCCCGAATGTGGTTAAGCGAGGAAAAGTGCAAACATACTAACCTGCAGATTTCGTTTTCACTTCTTATTCGAAACTTGGAGGTGTTTAATACAACTTGCCTATCCCGGACATCGTCACCCCCAACCACCAACCATATGCGAAGATAGGGGGGAGTGCCAAGACTCCACTAACCTATACTCCCCCCCCCCCCAAAAAAAAAAAAGAGTGCATAGGTCGATTACGACCGGATAAAGGCACCAGCAAGAAAAAGATGCAAACACTGGATAAGGAAAATAAGAATAGTTAAGTAGTAGTGACTCATTAAAGATAATAGAGAGTTAGAAAGATGGAACAAAACAAATTAGCATCAATGCTTTAATAAGGTAAGAATCAATGTCAACTTCCTACAATGTCTTCAAAGCCTCGACACTGTGGCCTTCCAACACAATCTGCACAGGACGGTTATCACGGTTTAAGGAGACAAGATAAGGGTTGCCTCGCCTTGACTTGTAAACTGCTTTGCACTCATGGAGGTTAAAGACGTACCTGGTCCAAACATCTAACATAAACCCCTTATTGATATTCTCCTATGATATGTATATGTTACTATTCGATATTCTTGAGTCCGTAATATATCACCATACTAAACTAAGTTATACCGCCTTTAAGTGATATTTAGGGATTAGAGGTTGCCTCTAAATATATAATGCTCACGTGATAAACAAGGCAAAACTTGGGATCGTACACCATTGTTGCTGGGAATTTACGTACGTCTATAAAAAATGAACAAGATGGATATTGGACATCGAAGAAGAGAGAGACGGGATAGGCCTTGTTCTATTTGACCTTATAGGTTGTGACTCTGCACAAGAGATGAAGTGTCAGTCAAATAAAGGCAAGATATGACACAATAATCTCAATCCCTATAAGTTTATGTCACCAGTAAGTCTAACACTACAAGGCACCTAGCATAAGTCTATGTAAGAGCCTGGGATTTTCTACGAAGAGAATTAATACCACAGCTATATAAGATAGATAGATGCCTTGCCACATATATGAAAAGAGCCTCACTGTGCCCTAAGGAAAGGAATACGAATCAACTTATATCCCATGATCCTGTAACGCCGTAACTACTCTACCAACAGCCAGATGTTGGACAGGCGAATTTGCACCCTGTCTGATGATACATGACTCCTCCCTATAAGCATATGGGGAATTAAGATGACCATGTCGCTCGCTCGGAATATATCTTACCAGAGCCTGCTCAAGCAGGTGGTACATTCACTATGCCAGTGGGGTTATCAAACCCACATAAGAGAGAACAGTAACCTTAGAGATATTGAAAGGTGGAACGGCAGTTTACATTCTGTTGTCGTATCATTAACCACGCTGGCCGTAGAAATGTGCTGCGGAGATGAATTCACCCAGCTAGAAGTTTGCATACTGCTTGCTGCGAATCTTCCATTTACACAATGGGCCACCTATTGTCCCAACACCATTCACTTTCTACCGCAGCACCAGTTTAAATTCATATTTAGGGCTACTCTCTGCCATGTCTTCGTATATATGTCATATTCTACCTTCTATCGCCTTACGTTCGTGGAAGCAAATCGTGCTAGCTAGCTCCCGCCTCTCTATCACCACACAACCAATCGATCAACCAGGCCAACCAACCAGCCAGATAGCCAACATGACGAAGATCGGATCCAAAACGACGCACCACTGCCCCAAGAAGTTCAAGGGCAACTGCAGGCTTAGAGGAATCGTATGCGTAGCCCATCAGGTCACATGTCCCAAGCACGGTACGGTTTTCCTCTGCAACCAGTACTGCAAGGAATGCGAAGGGGAGCAAGTAAAGTATTATAATTTCCAACCTACCACCCCCCCCCCGGAGTTGAGGTGTCTCGCTAACCAACGTGTGTTATTTTCACCAGGGCCAGAGAGGAGAAAGAAGAGTTCCGTGCTATAGCTCCCCCCCTCCCCTACCATTCTGAAAAGCCTACCTAGCTAACCCCCCTGGGTGTATACGTAGGGCCGAGAAGAAGGCCAGAGAGGAGAGGGAGAAGATCAAGGCCGAAGGTCAGAAGAAGGGCTATAAGACCAAGGGCCACAAGTACAAGGGCTCAGTGTCAAGCCAGGATTCTCCACACAGCGTACGTTGCTGCCCCCCCCCCCCGCACTCTCATCTGTTCGTATAATCCATGTGTAGCCATGCCTAACATGTTCTTACTAGAAGGGGGGAAAGAAATAGCGGTGTTTACCCAAAACCTGTCCGATGGGACGGCACTCATTTTGCACGGGATGATATGCAAACCAGCTAAGCACAACTACTCTGAGCAATATAGGATGGGTATATACCTAGTGGGTGCGTTGGGGGATCTCTCCTGGATCTATGGGCGGATTCTGTTTGGGTATCTTCGTGTACAGTTGAGTTGATTTCGGGGCACACTAGACTCTACCTTTTATCTGTATGTAGGGAGGGTCTATGGTTTAGTACGGCGCGCGGTCCGTCGGCGTGCTCTTTACTAAGTAATAACACCCTTCTCTATACCTCCCGATAAAGCTTGAAAAAAGTTGTAACCAATGTGAGGACTATGCTAGTATACAGGAATATGCACTCTTGACCAAGAGATACTGGTTATGGGGATGTATCACCCTGTAAGACCCTCTCGATCCTGAGTTTAATGTGTACGCTTGGTAGGATGAGGTTTTCCTTATAGTAAAATTGACCGATAGTTATTAGGGCTAATACAAGCAACACATCGTGAGAGACTTAACACAAGCGCAGTCGAAGGCGTTGCGGCATGACGAGATAGAATAACTAGCAGCAATGTAATGCATTTTACATATAAACCAACAATTTATTCAGGTGACTAGGCTAGAACTAGACTGCGTATCTCTATCCCGTGCCGTAAGAAGCTACGGGAAGTGGCTTCAGGACTAAGTACGTGACTGACGAATTTCTTTCCACTCCTTAAACATCTCTCCTGCTGCCTCAATCCTCTCGCTAGACGACATACCTTTAAGGGCGAATTCAGAAAGTGTACGTGCGAGTCTGTACTCAGGTCTGTAGGCGAATCTCATGTAGTCGGGACCAGCAGCTTCCTCAAAAATCTGCTTAACCTCCCGTTCCTCAGGAGTAAGGACAACGTCGTCAGCTGACCGCTCGTCCACGAATGATTCTCCATCCCAGTGCCATAACCATACGGGTGGCTCGCATGCTACAAACATGGGGAAAAGCACAGCACTATCCCAATCAAGGACGCCCAAGATGATAGGTCCCTGATCGTTTGCTTTCATATCGACGAGAATGTTATGAGGACCAAGATCAAGATGTGCTAGGCAAATAGGAACATCCGAGAACCACCCATCCGCATCTAACTCGGAGGCCATAGTGCAGAATTGGTCCATATAAATGCGCTCGATGGTATTGTTTGGATATCTTGACAGCCTCCAAGCTTTGCGAGCCTGGATGAGTGACGTCAAAATCTCGAGAGTTGACTGAGTGGGAGCAGAGTTGTCATAGGGTTTGGCTGCGAGGGGGTCATGCGGTGCATACGGGTCCAGAATATCGCGCATTGGTACAGGTGCAACATGTATCGGAGATGTAACTTTATCGTCACCCGGTGCAGGTACCAATATACCATGGGTGCTGCTTCGGACAGCTAGAATCTGACGATAGACATTGCCAAGCTCTCGAGCAAGCCGACATTTCCCTTCGTGATCGAACCCTAGATACATGTCATATAGGTTGACTGCTGGGATGTAATTCTGGATCATGTAAGCGGATCCTATTGGGTTCCAGTTGGTAGTGTCGAATTCCAAGACTACAGGAGTGGGAATCTCTGTATGTTGATGGACAAAACGTAGAGCAGCGACCTCGCAGTCTATCTGCGATGATTCAAACCGTGGAACTCGAAGCACGAAGTGAAACCGAAGATTAAGTTCATCGGAGAGTCGTCGCGAAATACCAATGATGCGATTGTATCCACCTCCTTCTAAACGGTCCACAGTGATCTCCTTTGGGTTTGCACCAGGCCAGACTGTGACAACTAATTAGCCTTCGTGTTTATAATATATTATATGTTTAAATGATGCGCAGTAATGGCTTACTGATCTTGCATGCGAGGTCAAGAACTCGCTCCTGGAAGGTGCTGAAGGGCTCATGGCCGTAGATGAGAGTTGAAGTATCCGAATATACTGACTCGATGTCTTCACTCGAGCACACCGACTCATTGTCTACAGATTGATCTGAGTGCACCGAATTGTTGTCCATGCCCGAGACTAGGTTAGGAGCTGCTGCGGAAGCTGCCACGGAAGTTGAGCCCGGAGCTGAGCCCGGAGCTGAGGCTGGAGCCGAGGACGATGCCGGGTCTGAATCGGAACATGAATCTTCTGAGTGCGCATCCGAAATCGAGTCATGGTTGGAATCCGTGCGACGCTGTCGATTAGAATTCAGGAACCTATAGATGTCCTCCCAAGTCTCCTCTTGTGGTGCCAGGACCAATTCCGACGTTGTGCTCGATGGCGACAACGACGTCAAGGCAGCTGGCATGGTGCTTGCAGCTGCCACCTAGTACGCCTCTAAAGCTGATGGTGATATACTAGAATGGTGAAGCCCGGAAGGGGGAGGGAAGTCCTTGAAGTATCGTAGAAGATAGGTTAGGTGCACCTGCAGTCGTAGGTGTAGGTGTAGGTGTAGGTGTGTCGATGATGGGGAGGGTTGGTGAAAGCTGAGATGGGTGGGGAGTTTCTGGTATTTGTAGAAATGTGTTAAGGTGGGGGGCCCTTTTAAAAGCAATACCTAGGTAGAATTCACCCGGCGTACGGGCACCTAGGTGACAAACTACCTATAGAATGTGATGTTTGCTACATAGGTCGGTGGGTGCGTAGGTAGGTAGTAGGTTAGGTATGTCTGGTACTAGTAGTTAATGTCCCTACCATTCACTATGTATCTATTGATCCATTGAATGAGGTCCCACAATTTGGGCAGGTACAATTACAAAGTACTCCCCCAGTGAATGAATAATACAGATGGATATGGATGTTTAACCTTAAGTATGTACCTATCAATTGTAAAGGTTAGTGGTTGTGCTCCCTGCTACTTGGACTGTACAGCGGGTTACAGTAGGTGCTTACCATGTACCTACCTACCTACATAGTACCTACTAAGTACCTAGGTATATATGTTATGAAATCATCAAAGTTTCTACTGTTCTGCTTCTATTATTCTGCTTCAATCACGTTTAATCTAGAACTAGTAGTGCACCTAAGATTCTCATCTCCTATGACAACTAAAAATGTGCAAATACATACCTAGTGATAATGAACTTACTAAAATCCCTTGTGTTTTTTTTTTCAAGTAGTGTTACTCATATACTAACATTAGGTGTTTCCGTGTGAACATCTTGTCCACTGGACCTGCGTGTTGGATAATGATGTGATTGTAACCATTCACTCCTTTTCATGACCCCTAGAGGGGATGGAAGAGGTGCAGTTTATAAACTCTGCAATAGGAGAGTTGGGGTAAATCATCAAAGGATTGGTGCCAAGCTTCTTCCTCTTTTAAGCCTGTTGATAAACAATTCCCTTGTTGACTATCACGCATATTGTTCCCTTTGTCTTTAAACAATGCCTTCCAAGCACTTGAGGGCGTATTTAAGGATCGATCTGCCCACCACTTGGATGATTTTGCTCTACCATTTTCATCCCATCACACTTCATTGTTCTAATCATAACTCATCATCCGCGAAGTTGAAGAAATCAAATTCCAGAAACGACCATCTTCAACCTCACGGACGGATTCACAGATTAGTAGCAAACATGGAGACCGCCGAACTACGGAACAAGATTGCCTTCCTCGAGAGCATACCTGCTTGGGATGCTCACGGAAACTTTGTTTACCCACACAATACACCCATTTGCCTTCCTCCGTCGCCTCCAAAAGCTCCCGAGTTGCCTCCGGGCGTGGACCCGGACTCCTACCACGGTGTCCCAGACGGTCCGCCCCCGTGCGCTCAGGGACTCGTGAGGGTTAGTCCCCCTATACCCGCGCCTATTCACTGGATTACTAACCAGGATGTTGCCTTGTTCAGTGATATCGCCCCGTATTTCGAAACGGGGATAGACGAGCACGGGCACCCAGTGTGCATAGATCTTTCATGTCAGATCTGTGGATGCAGCAGGCTCGAGATGCCACAAATTGTAGCACCGAGGGAGCCGAGTATTGCAGAAGACCCGGTGGAAGGCCTTGCGGTGCTTCCATGCGGGCATTTTTTCGGGAGCAACTGCATAGAAAAATGGATCCACACGCAGGAGATGGCGGAAGAGGTGCCGTGCTGCCCCATGTGTCGCTTTGAACTAATACACCCTGACGACTATTGCGAACACGCCATACAGATTCAACCGTACAATGGTTCCTTACCACGTAATCGCCAAACACCACTTACCCTACCGGAAGGTGGTCGTGTACCGGACCTATGTGATATATGCACCTGGGACCACATCTCGCAGCATGTGCGTCGCCTCAACAACCTTGTATTTCCACAACTACCTGCCGGAAACTTCGGACCAGCGCTTGGAGCCCGGGGACCTGATATGATGGCTCAGGTCGCGATGGACCTTGGGAATGATGTGTACAGGATGCGTGAATGGACCGAGAGACAATGTCTTTTCTGGTAAGTCAAACACCGTTGTTGTTTGAAGCCTGTAAGATTGAACCCTCGACATCTTTTATTATTTGTTTACCGTTTTGTTTTCCTAAAAAAAGAAAAAAGTCTACATAAAAAAACGAGAGAGAGAAAGAGAAAAAGAGGAGGAAAAACAGTAAGAGCGAAGAGAGAGAAAAGCGAAGGATTGTTTACATGTACTTTGTTTTGTACCCTTTAATATGTAAAGAGAAGGGGGGAAATGCCTTAAAAGGCGTCGGGTCAACTTTAGGCGACTTACACCAATGTGGTTGCATTGCCAGAGCATGTTAGTTAGATACAGGTACCTAGATACGATACGATATGATAATAACTAATTGTAATCCCTAAAACACCGATATCAAAAACCTATTATGCGTTGCCCATTTTTCAGAATACACCACTAGAATTGAGGAGTAAATACCGAGCTATTGCCCATTTAGTAAGTCGTCCCGTCGTTTGCTGGTTCTCATAGATAGGGGGCGGTGACTTGCGACACCGAAAAAGTTGTCTGCTCTTTAAGATATAGCGAAGTTGGACAGCCCCGCGTGATTCGTTCTTTTTAAGTTGTATTGACATGACAATCACGGAGACAGCAACATGGATGTCCCCTGTTCCGACTTGCCCGGCCGGGGGCTGCAACTTAGCCGCGTTGATTTACCTATCTCGGGGGAGCGGTAGAAGTCGAGCCAGGACCCATGCCTCCTCCACTTTTCCCCACAGAAGCGGCTCGGCATTTACGGCTCGACCGTGGACCCGCCTTTGCCGAGACGGAGACTTACAGATCTGGATGCTGGCAGAACAGAATGTCGGTATATGAGTGGATTGCCGGGCATAAATCATTGTATAAGAAGGTAGTTTTATTCACATTAATATCAGCTAAATACTATTGTTTACGGGGCCAACTATAACAAAGACGGTGGGTTGCTCTTAATGCCATTGATAGGTAGGTAAGAACAAAGAAACGATACTAATAGGAAGAGCAGGCATTGATCATAATTATTGATGTGGATGCCTCAGTGTATTGCCAATATACTCCAAAGGATCAGGGGAAAACTGAATTACAAGTGAGAGATAAGTAGGTAGTGTACAAGGCCAAAAATATTTTGTGTAGTCTAGCTACCTATATTAATAATTATTGAATAAATCACACCGAGGCTAAAGCATGTGAATCTCTCTATCATTGTGGTATTCTACCACAATGATCCAAAACCCCCCTTTTTGCCCTAGGCCCGCTGAGTCAGGACTATTAGAAGAATCATCCCAAGGCCGTCCTTTACAGGCTCGTCTCCGTCTCCGTCTCCGCCAGCCACGCGAAGAAACACCTCTCCGGCATGCGTAACAACGGCACAAAATCTTCCAACACCCAAGCTACCCAGGTACTTAAGTAGTAGCTATGAGAGAACCGGAGAAACTCCTAGCCTTGCGCAGAGACGGGGGAAAAATCCCGTACCAGCTTCGCGTATATTTCCAGCCTCCTGTCGACCGTCTTATCGACGGTGTAGTGGTCGAGGAAGTGGCGGCGGCAGTCCTGGGGGCGGACGTCGTGGAGGCGGCGCAGGGCCGCGAGGGCCGCCTCGACCGTGTCGCAGCGGAAGCCGACGTGCGGGGGGACCTTGGCGGGGTCGACGCCCGCGTCGCAGATGACGGGCACGCCGGCCGCCAGCGCCTCGGTGATGTGCATGCCGTCGGCCTCGATGTACTCGGGCCCCCACTCGTCGGCGCGGCGCTTCGTCAGCGCCAGGAGCGCCGCCGCCGAGCCCAGGAACCCCGCCTTGTTCGACTCGCCCACGTCGCTCCGCAGCGTCATGCGCGGCGGCCCGGGGAGGTCCAGCAGCGGCGCTAGCTCCGACGCGAAGTACCTGCGGTCCCCCTGGTCGTCGAGCAGCGCCCCGCCGATGACGAGCGGCCGCCCGGACCGGCGCGCGATCTCGATGCCGCGGGCTAGGTCCTTCTTCGGGGACAGGCGGGCTAGCATCACGAGGTGGTTCTTTTTCTCCTCGGTCTGGCAGAAGGGGATCGCGTCCCGGGGCAGGCCGTTCGGCACGACGCCGACGTAGTTGGCTTCGGGCAGGAACTTTTGCTGGAGCTTCGACACGGTGACGACGGGTAGCTGGGGCGTTTTGAGCACGGCGTTGCGGAGCGCCGGCATGTCTTTCGTGGGCCCGTGGAAGGTCACCATGTGCGGCACCGGTAGGCGTGTCAAGGCTTGGTCCATCTCTTCGTTGTGGGCAATGTGGCAATCAACGACGTCGGGCTTTAGTTCTGCGGCCAGCTCCTTCATCAACTCGATCGTTCGGCTTAGGACCTTGTTACGTGTTTCCTGCGATGCCGTGCGAGGGTTCTGGGGGTCGCTGAAGTCCCAGTGCGGCGTGTCGCAGGATGGATGGACTGTGACCCCAGGGATGTTCGAGCCTTTTGGCGCGATGAGGTGAACCTCTATCCCCCGCCTAACAAGCTCTGATAGCGTGTAAACGGCAGAGCGTTCTGTTCCCTTGTATCCGTCATCCCCCTTTTCAAGGGACGCCTTAACATAAGAAGGGAGGATGAAGAGGACCTTCTTGATACCATGGTTAGACAGGCCATTATTCATAGGAGAGTCCTGGTTTACACCGTTGTCGTAGTTGGCGTCACATGGGCTTTTTAGTTCGCGGGTGTAAGTACTTGAATTGGACTTTAGCAAGCCCTGACGTGTTCCAGACTCAGATATCGACTCCGATTGGGGTTGAAACCCTTCCTGGGTCGCCATTGTAGCTGATGTATAGGTTATAAGACCTGCTTAGAACCTAAGTAGCTAGTACTGACTTGTGTGAAGCGAATTGTTGTTCCTGGAGGACCGATATATTGTCAATTTTATTCGATATGTTAGTTTGATATATAGGAAGAGCAATAAGCTCTGAGAACTTTTGAGATTTATGTGAACCTTACTGGGCCATTAGTTACTTGTCAAACTGAAATAAGAGAAGCCCATCGCAATTTATAAACTACTCAGATGTAGATATTTGCAACATACATTGGTTGAACTGTCCTTTTGATAAGAACTTCATTTACAAAGGGTATAGGTCTCACAATGTAAGAGTCCATTATCAAGGAATTGTTTGTATAGTCTACATACTACAAAACTTCATATTGGATGAAAGTAGGTAGTTATCACTGATCTTTCAGTTGCGCATTATGTTGAGACGGGTTGATTTACTAGATATGTCAAATTGTTGATTGGTATTCTACACCAACTCGCACGTGGAACTTTAAAAAGCCTTCGTTTCGAATAACAACCGAACCTTCCCTTTACTGGGTAATAGAAAGGACCTAATAAATGCTAGAAACTATGTTAATGAGCAGAAAGACTTTCACTCGAAAGCCGTTGTCTTCATTGTTCAGATGCGCCTGGCAATCCTTCATATCTGGTATCCACATTTCTACTAGTTCTCATATATGTATTTACCATTGTAGTGAAAAGTAAAAAATATAGCCGAAAGAATATCTCTCATATAGTTAAGCCTCATACATATGAGGTCATTTGGTGATATTTGAGCATGATTATTGACTGAATCATGGGGAAATATACATAGTGCGACACACCGAAAACACATATGCGATTTGACTCAGGAGATATAAATACGATCGTTGTAGGACTTGAAACTAAAGTGAAAGGATCATAATGAGTTGTTTAACATTATTATTCGATTGCACAAGCGATACCGTTAATGCTTCCTAGCATTAAGCTGCTACATGTATATAGACCCACGTACGTGATATATTCATACTCATCTCACTCTAAATATCATATCGGGGATAGACCCACAGGATCTGGGTTAATGCAAGGCGATTAGCGTACCGATATTTGAGGTTATTATATATTTACCAGTTAATGAAATACCTGGGATATGTTACTCATGTAAAATAATATCTAGAGAAAGATAGGGACTTGTGACTCCAGAGCGAATGGTAATAATTATCAATTTAACAGATTCTTCCTATTTTGGCAACTCTCTAGATTACATTATCGAGGTTCTGCATCGGTTGGACTCGGGTGGCTTTCCGACCTGGTAGGTTCGACAACAGCCAAACTACAAACTAATAATATCAATTCGTTGGCACCTCGCTGGATGTGGTAAAGATGCCATTTCTGTTAAGAATCCCGTATTTGGTAGTTCTCGTCCTGTTAGTAGGACGGAGGTGTAGAGTGGAGGGATTAGATTAGCTAACTAGGATCTGGTATGTCGAGTATCATACTGGCGGCTAGATTGGAGGGCTCTGAGCGGCGTTGTCTTCACCAATGATAGAGAGACCGTCCGGGAGAAACCGGAGGCCGAGAGCTACGCACGCGTGGAACACGGCAATCATAGCGTTCGCGGAGTTGGCGTAGCCGTCGTAACAGTTCAGGTGGTCGTGCTATCCGGGCAGGGGGGGCCTCTAGGAGCTGCCAAGCCGTGGCAAGGATGCCATCCTTGCCGTTGATAGGGACAATATAGATGTCTTTCTTCAGCTTGGAATCCTGTTCCGCAGCTTCCTGGAACCTATTGAAAATAGGAATGGTCCTCTCCAGCGCCTCTTCAGATGCACAGTGCAAGGGCTCTGTTTACTGAAAGTGAGTTGCAAAGAGGGTTGCTATCTACGGTATTATAAAACTGACAGATTGTGCTTATAGCCAAGTCCAATTTGGAGATCGGAGATCGGACAAGATGCCGTAGTATTTGCAACCTAGTGTCGTAACGTGGACCCATTTGGAGGCAGAACCATCACGATCCAAAGGCCCGCACACATGATCGTTAGGTGTTAGTAGGTTCATACCGATAACGGGAACTATGAAATACTAGGAACATAGGAGAAGGGCGCGGAATGGCGGTTATCGAGAGACGATGGAGCACTGTTCACGAACAACCTCAATAAAACATCGATTGAGTACTTATCACACATGCCTTCTATCTATCTATTGCCATAACCCTCCGAGACCCTCCTCCGCCTCCCCCAATATCGGGTCCTTTGCCGGCTTGCCCACATCCCAGACTTTGTCAAAGTGACCGACATCCTGGCCACCCTCGGCGAAGTCCCACTCGCCGCCCTCGGGGTAGGCGCCCATCATGGTGAAGCCGCTGAGCTCGATCTCGGCCAGCGCGGCCCGAGGGTCCCGGGCGTTTATCGCGTGGCCGTCGCCGGGGGTCAGGATGGCGAAGGGCGTGCGGGGCACGGCGTCGTGCGTCTTGTGCGCGACGCCGGCGGGGATGACGAAGACGTCCCCGGCCGCAGCCTGGATCTCGACGCCGCCCTCCTCCCGGCCGGCGCCGTACGTACTCTGTTCCAGATCGGCATCCGTGTCGGCCACGCCGAACCGGATGGTGGCGGAGCCGGACAGCACGACCATGCACTCGTGGGCCCTCGAGTGGTAGTGCGAGGTCTGGGTCGTGCTGTAGCGGATCACCCACTGCGTGTGCCAGCCGTTGGCCTTAAAAAGGCCGTAGCACTCGACGGCGGCGGCGTTGGGAGACTGGGCGCATTTCTCGGACAGGAAGCCGGGGTAGTGGAGCAGGGGACGTGGGGAGTTGGGAACGAGACTGGTCGGTGGGAGGTAGTACTTTTTTACCTTGACCGTCATTGTGTTTTTTTTTCGGATGGTGGATGTTTTCTTAATTTGGTACTAAGTGGTGATGGCGATGACGATGATGACGATAATGGTGTCTGGTGGAGTAAAAGAAGCTGAGATAGATAAGCAGCACTTAAGTATGTACCAGCATGCCTCTCCCCCACTGACGTCCCGGCCGATCTCTCCGGATTTGCGGGGTCAGGCCGGGATAACAAACGGTTCCATTCCCATCTCGATCTAGAGCCGGTCGAGAAGGCCGAATTGGCTATTCTTCCTTTGCTCCGAGTTCTGGGTAAAAACAGGTAAAAGCATTAATTGGTTTTGAGTTGGTGGGAAGATCCATTGTTGCCAATTGAAGGAGGTATGTGTAAGTAATACGCTATAATGTAGTGGACGAAGTATCTGCTGGAGTTTTCCAATAGGACGGGAGGTAGTAACCTACCTAAGTAGTGTCATCCTCAGCACAGCCATAACCACAGCCACCCACCCATTAAGTATGGATGCAGGTGTATGTAATATTTAGGTAGGTAAGTAGTATCCCCACCACTAACTTACAGAGCTAGTAGATCAACTGATGTACCTAATCAAGTGGATTTAATACTTTTCTTAGCCACCCTATTACGGGAGGGAGCCCTCTTATAGACTTTCTTCCACAGAAGACAACCTTATACCAGATATACCAAGGCAGACAGACAGGTCCAGAGTAGATTAGTCCTTATGCAAGCCCAGGCTATATCAACCAATGCAGGGTAATAGGACGAGAGGAAAAAAAGATAAATCAAGACAGTTGATTGAACCATCAATTTTATACTTCGAGCTGACTTACATCAATAGTTATTACATTTGATATTTGCTGACCCGAGCCTCCACGTGGCCGTCTCTTCCACATTTCCATACTTCATCGATCAACAACGACAGCCCTTTATTCTCATACTATTACCCTCGAAATACTTAACCAGCACTAAATTCCCTGATTCCCTTCATTTAACTCCATATTCATATTTATAACCTAGGGTATATGTCTAGTCCTGAACCACCACCACCACATAAGTACTTCTCAGTTTTCCGTACTTACGTTCCGGAACGTCAGGGGAAATAAAAAAAATGCAGCGAATAAAACGCATCGTCCAATACCTGCTGAACCTGGAGTGGACGGAGCGGGTGCAGCATTACTGCATTTTTTGCGACCGAGCCAACTTCGGCGGCATCGCATACGAAGTAAGCCACCAGCTACAAATGTGTTTTCATCGTGCCATCGCAAGAAAGACCTTAGGGGGTGATGACACACGAGTAAAAACTGACGGGCTCTGGTGAGGCAACCTAGGATGACGACCTGATCGCTATTCATAATCTACGGTCCGCTGGTCAGATGCACTGGCTGATCATGCCCAAGCTGCATCTCGCCCGAGACATAGAAGCTCTCAACGGCGAGCATGTTGCGCTTCGTACGCCCATCCCCATTCTAGATCATAGCATCCTAACGCGCTGACCTTTGCTATCTATAGTCCAAGCCATGGACCGCGTGAAGCACCGTCTGCTCCGCGAGAACTGCCCCGGCCTGTCCGCCTCAGAGGTGCACTCCGGCTACCACCGGGGGCGCCGTCCGCTGCTGGGCCGGATATACTACCCCGACATCGTCTCCATCCACCACCTGCACCTGCACGTCATCGTCAGGCCGCGACCGTGGTTGCGGGTCTTCAAGTATCCCGGGTGGCTGCCTCTCATGTGGAGGTCGGACCACGCGGTAATGCGGCGTATTCAGGGGCTGGTCAAGAGGGAGACTTGACGATTAAGTATAGAATACCTACCTACCTACCTACCCACCTCCCCGCCGGCCTGCCTTGGGGTGCTTGGCAACACGTCCTCACAGTTGCCGGTCTACTTGTCCATGGGTAGGCGATCTCGGCTGGTTGGCGTCTCGAGGCGCTGTTTGTCGACTGATATGGAAGGTCCTATATCTTCTGCTGAGAAACGACTCTCCAAAGTTAGCTGACGATTGGATATACGCCAAGGATGGAGGAAGAATGCCGATGTGGCTAAGGTGATGTGCAGTTTGTCGTTTGGGTGAAGTGTCGTGACTGTAAACGACTACCCTATGTGATATGGAAAATTCATAAATATCCAGCGTGCTAGGAGTAAGGAGGATCAGGAGCAAATACCGGGTGTCCGGCGTTTATCTGTGCATTCCTACCGTACAAGGACTTGAAATCATGTCTTGACTAACTACATGAGAGCTACAGGTCGCGATGAAAAGATACATCAAGAAAGCGCCATGTCGCAGAATATGCCCTCGATATATGAGCTAATTGTCTGCATCAACTATATAAGGTCGCCAGCCGAGTCCCAAACTCCACGCTCTCCACCCTACTTCTACCATGCACAGTGTCATCAGTATGCAGAAGTCTGTCTTCCAATACTAGACACGATCAAGATCGTATGGCTATTGCGAGCAAGCAAAAAAGCAGAAAAGGAAACATAAACTACCAAAACCGCCACGAGACCTCCCCGGTAAAGGCTCCTCCAACAAGAGGACCGGCCACGCTCGCGATGCTGAATGCCGCGCCTATACCACCAATGAAGGCAGACGCCTTCGAGGGCGGCACAAGGTGAGAAATTATGACATAGGTGCCGATGGTGACTCCCGCACCTCCACAGCCCGTGATGGTACGACCTGCAATGAGCATCTGGCTATTCCGCGCGACGCCTGACAAGGATGAATTGTCAACATGTTTTTGCTCTCTTGTTCGTCGTGGAAACTAGGTACTATACGGACCGCAAATGAGACTGCCAAGCTCAAATGTGAAGACCGGTACGGCGTAAGCAATCTTGGTCGGATAGTACTTGTAGATCTTGCCCCAAGGCGACTGGAAGACGGCCAAGGTTAGGAAGAAGGCTGAGCTATACCAGCCGGCTTCATCGAGACTCTCGAACTCTTTGGTGGTTTTGGGGATCGCCGTTGCGACGACGGTCTGAGCAAAGCATGTGAGCAGGTCGTCGCAGGCAAGTATCAAGCACTGAACTTGGTAGGTTAGATGAGTTTGAGATGTGACATACCATATCCAGTGGTACCTAATTTGAACATTTTCAACGTTAAAAAGATAAATTCTCGTCATTATGGGCTCCTGAAAGAACAGAAACCCACAAGAAACATGGTTAGAAGCGTGGCGATGTAGATGAGCCACAGCTTCCACCCCTGGGGGATACTCCGACTGGGGCATATCAGCTGCATTATTGCCGCTGGCCGTGTCCGTCGTGGAATTGTCCTTTTCCTCCACGCTGATTCGCCTCTTGTCTTGATCCAAGGTCATTTAAGAAGCTGGTGGCAAAATAAACAACAACCAAAAAATGAGGAAAATAGCGATTATTACCCAGGTAAAATTAAAAGTAAACAAATATAGAGGAGTTAGAGAAGTGGTAGAGAAACCCGTTTAAGTCACATTTACTTAATGATCGCAAGCGTTAATCGTATTCCCCTTCGTGTGTATGTGACGGTCCCAGGGCTTACAATAGTATTGATGATCGAAGGGTTATGCGGTATTTGCCCAAGAGCTGTTTCCCGGAGCTTACCAGGAGAGACGGCACGGCGCGGCCCCCGGCCCCCGGCCCCCACTCGGAGCTGGGGTGTTCCACTTGGTGCTAAGATTTGATCGGCACTAGAGGCACTCGGCGAGGTCGGCGCACCGAGCTACTGTACTTCGCTTACCTAAGTACTACTTTAGGTTGATACTTTATACTTATGTTGACTCTGATCAGTAGTAAGTAAGAAGTCACATCACTGTGCCTTCTTCAGGCATGAATATGAATTCACAGTTAAGTAAGCACTAACCTAGGCTAGGATACATATGGGTTAGGTACCTTACACAAGGACCTAAGTATTCTCAGGTCAAACTTATGCAGGTATCAGTTGGCCTTGACCTTATAATTTTATTCAGAGTTGGTTCCCCCTTGAGTCTCCCCCTTTCCCTACCTACTACCTACATAGTCAAAGTTGCCTCTCTATAACATTAATCACCAAAAAAAAACAACCAACATTGAAGTTACATAAACAAGTTCCTCCCTCTCAAATCTCTCTCCCGATTCTTTAACCCCCCATCTACCTACCTACATACATACATACTTTTTTCAACTCCCTTTCAACTCCCTTTCAACATGTCTTCGCAAGTTCAGCACGCGAACCTCCCTCTGCCGGACTACTTCTCCAAGTTCGCTGCCAACTATGTTCGTCAGACGGGCCACTCTACCCTCAACATTCTTGCCGACATCATCACGGAAAATGTCCAGACGTCTGCCAATCCTATTGGCCCGGACTCGGTCGTCCACGACACGGCTGCCGGGCCCGGTATAGGCGCCGCTGCCCTTGTCTCGCGGCTCCCCCAGGACCAGCTGCCCAAGGAGGTGCTGGTCTCGGACAACGTTGCCATGATGGTGTCGGCCGCGCGCGAATCCCTCGTCGCCTCGCCGCTACCCCACGTCGAGTGCAAGGAGCTCGACTCCCAGGACCTGGCGTCGGTGCCTGACAACTACTTCACCCACTCGATCGACAACTTCAGCATCTTCACCTTCATCCGTCCGGTTGACGCCATCCGCGAGACATACCGCACCCTCCGCCTGGGCGGCCTCGCCGTCGTGACCTGCTGGCGGCGCTTCGCACCCATGTTCATCGTGCACGGCGCCCAGAAAAAGATCCGCCCGGACCTTCCACTCATGCCTACGCCTAGCCCCGAGTTCTACGAGGAGGGCGTGCTGCAGAAGGTGGTCGAAGAGGGCGGCTTCGCCAAGGACCGCATCACCATGGTCGACAAGGTGTTGGTCGTCACCGACGCCGAAAATATAGCCGGGCTTACTATGCTTATGTCGGGCCCCATGATGAGCAAGGCGCGTGAGGGGTACACGCCGGAAGAGGAGGCTAGGTGGGTTGAGTCCGTCAACCAGTCGGTGAAGGAAGAGATAGAGCAGTTTGGGGGTATTCGGTTCGAGGCCTATGTCCTCTTGGCTACCAAGTAGAACTCAGTAAAAGGGAAAGGGACAGGACAGGGCCTGACAAATATCAACCCTGATCTGATGCAAGTACCTCGTTTCTTTCTTGTATGGATACGGCGACACCATCATCGTGGCAGTGTACCCCACACAGAAGCAGCAGTAGCACAGAATAGTAAAAAAAGCATATATCAACTCAAGACGACACGCACAAGTGAAATATAATACGTAGGTATAATGCTGTTGGTGTAGGTAGGTACTTGGATCTGCCAGACAGGGCCAACGGTAGGATCCCGACAGGGTGTATGGACACTCCCGACTTACACACACCCCGACGGTCACGGTCAGCATTGGCGACACCGAGAATCAGGAACGACAAGGCAGTCTAATGGCCTAGGTTAGTTCAAGCTATAAGCCCCAAACCCAACTCTTATCTCCTGAACCTCCTCCTATGCTTCAAGCCCTTCTATCGCATTGGCTGGGCACAATTGTAATCCATAATGGCCACCAAACAAGAAAGCAAGTACTGGATGGAGAGTGGAGAGGAGCGCAAGCGCCTAGCCAGCAATCATTACATCGCTAAAGATGCCATGGGCGGCCAGCTCGTCCGGGCGCCCGTGGATTTCTCTCGGCCTGTCAAGATCCTAGATAGCGGGACTGCCGATGGTAAGTAAAAAACCGAAACTACTGTGATCCTCTATTTTCTATCAGAGTCGGGATTTCCCTCATCACGCAAATATTAGGAACTTGGCTCCTAGATCTCGCCTCATGTGTGCCGCCTCTCTCGACCGGCAGCCACGAGTTCGTCGGCACGGATCTCAACCCGGCGCCCTTCCCGCCATCGCCTCCCTCGAACGTGACCTTTGCCGTCCAAGACATCAAGAAGCCGTGGCCCGAGTCGCAGCATGGCCGCTCCGACCTCGTTCATCAGCGCTTGACCCTTCTCGGTGCGGGCCCCAACCCCTCCATCTCCATCTCGCACCTCTACTCCGTCGTCAAGCCCGGGGGATGGGTTCAGGTCAGCGAAGGGACCATGGACTTCCCGCCCGACATAGTAAACGAAGAGCGGACGCCTGCATACAGCGACATGCTCAAGCTGATGCGGGGCGTTGCGGAAGCAGTCGGCGCCGAGTGGCACCTGGGCAGATTGCTCAAGGGATTGCTGGCGAAGGCCGGTTTCACGGATATCGGCGAGGAAGACGTGCTGATGAACATGGGCCGAACGAACAAGGACGCAAACCTGGCTAAGGAGGGAGCTGAAAGCTGCGCCGTCGCGGTACAGGGTCTGTCTGCATTCGCCAAGAGTAAGCATACGGCTTCCCCTAGGTTAGGTACAATACATCTACCTACCTGTTACCTGCCCACTTTCTTATGGGGATAACTGTTTTGCTGACGAACTACGATCCATCCACAGACTTTCCACCTGAGAAGCAGCCGCTGCCGGCTGAAAGATACGAGACCCTGGCGGCGGATCTGAAGAGGGAACTCTTGGAGAAAGGGTCGGTATACCCGCTGAAAGTGGTATGGGGCTGGAAGCCAGAATGAGGGAATGGAGGCAGATAGATGATAGATACATGAGTGAATATTCTCGACATCTACGTAGACACTAAAAATCTAGTCTAGTACATACGCCCTGACTCTCATGCTTTCTTATTACTGTACAAGTGAACTGTTCACGTCAAGCCCTCTCTCCGTCTAATCAAAATCACCTGTTCCATGTCAGGACCAGTCTTCTCATCCCTGACCCAGTTCTTCGGCCTTGCCGTCTGCCCCTCGGGGAACTTGAACTCATACTCGATTAGCAGCAAGGCAAGCACCATCTTGATCTGCGCTGAGAAGAAATTTGAGTGAGATTGCCGCAGTGCCCGGCCACGTCCGAACCAAGCTCCCTAACCTGAAAGGGCGGCAGGTCGCAAGCCAGGCGATTGTGCAAGCAACCAGGTAGGTCACCGTTGCCGCCTCGAAGAAGTAGACAGCACAGCGGAACTTCGTGACGGCGAAGACATGCAGGATCAGATCGAGAATGGAGAGGCGGACAAACGAACTAGCCCAGGATTGCAAGAGCCAGCCCACGAAAAATGCCTAGACGATTCTTAGTAGAGCTTGCATCGAGGAGACGCGAACAAAGGTTAGATTTACCTTGCGGATGAGAAGCCGCTCAGCGGGGGCCACTTCAGTGATAGGATATCCGAGAGCTCCACGATCGGCCACTGGGTGAGGAGGTCAGTGTCACAATAATCAAGAACAGAGGGCAATCGAATTCCTTGTATATCGCGTCTTACCTAGCCAGCATAATGCAATATAGCCTGTCCCAAAGACAGCAGCAATGAAGACGGCATAGTCAGAGAGCCTCCAAGAAAGTTTCTTGATATGCCTCGCCCATATCTTGAGGCCGATAGCGGCCAGCCCCAAGATGTAAAACGCGGTGACGGGCCCAACCAAGAGAACAGCCCTGGGGTGCATGGGAGCTTCAGAAGGGTCGATCCAGCCACCTGGCGGGGGTGCCATCAATGAGTTTGTGGCAACAGCCGGTGTTGCGCTGCCCAACGGCGTTGTAGTACCGCTCATAGTTGAGGCAGTTGAGATGTGTGAAAATCAACGCAAACAGCACATGCAATACCTAAGGCGTAGGTTACCTAGAGAAGTCCTAAGAGAATGGGAACAGAAGAAAGCTCGGCGAAAAGAAGCAACCCCGGTCTGGAAGGGTATAATAAAGTGAACGAGGTAGAGGGATACGGAGATAAGTCATCTCGGGATAGCGAGACGTAGCGAAGTAAGGCAGGCTTTCACCCCTTGGCCGGCTGCTCTTTGCATTGTTATACAAAAAGGAAGAGCACTTCCAAGGCTACTATATATAATATGACCAAGTTTTGGTCCCCAATGAGGCGTTCGCTAATCAAGCTGATTACAGCATCGGCTGCATAAGACACCGATATACACTTATACAAAATCACAGTTGTTAAGGCATATAAGTACTTAACGTGTTTATTAATATCTCAGGCTTGTAATTCGGTAGCAAAAGGAAAAGCAATGATAAGGTATATTGTGGTAGTTGTAAGAATGATGGAGAACTGCCATACAACATAGTACTCGCAAGCTAAATTTATAGTGGACCACGTTACACCAGACCACTTGCTCCTTAAGAAAAGGGGCTTCTCCCCGGTAAGACCCACTGTAATCACCCCGAGTCTCCGATTATATGGTGGGGCCCTCGGCGAGGTGGAGCCAACACGGCTTCGGCGTCTTACCGTTCAAGTCACTTTAGCCATGAATGATAAGAAGAGTAAACTTCGACCTATCTGCGCCGCCTTACCGCCGATCACCATCAACAACCTTTGCACCTGACAGGTAACTTTAGGTAATATCCTTTTTACCCCAATCCCTCTCCTCGCCATGACATTGACTGCCCCCCCCTACCGAGGTAGCCATCATCGGAGGAGGTCTAGCCGTGAGTGCTACCTACAGCACCTCCCCTGTGCCGATCCTCTTAGTGCTTAACACTGCTCTAATATTAGGGTCTCACTCTTGCGCTCATGCTGCATCGTCTCAAGATACCATCTACAGTCTACGAAGCACGCTGTGAGGATTATAATCCGGGCGGGGGCCTCATGCTCTCGCCCAATGCCCTGCGCGCCCTAGACATAGTCGGCCTGTATGAGCGACAAGTCGCTGCAGTTTGACAAGCTGTACTTCAAGAACGACAAGGATGAGACCACAGACATCTATTATTTTGGCTCCAGGGCCATCTACGGCTACCAGGCTCTCCGTATCATGCGCAAGGAGCTGCTAGGCGAGCTATTAGCCATGTTGCGGGAGCGTAGCATCCTCGTTCATTTTGACAGTAAGTTGTGGCCACTGTCGACTCTGATGGCCCTGATAACAAGGTCGAGTTCACCTTCACCAACGGCCGGACTGCTTCGGCCTCGCTCCTGGTTGGCGCCGACGGCATTCACTCCGCGGTGCGCTCGACCTTTTTACCCGAGGTCAAGCCCAAGAACGCCGGCATACTGGGCATCAGCTGCACGGTGCAGCGGTCCCGGCTCCGCATTCCCGATGACTACGGTCTGCCCGCGATTGCCGTGGGGAAGCCGGGAGGCTTCCTGCTCGTCCCGCAGAACCCCGACGGCTCTGAGCTCTATGTCGGGGCGCAACGCATATTTGCAGAGTTGGACGATGCCGGCTGGAACGCCCTGCGCAGAGACAAACAGAAGCTTTACGATATGCTTCATGAGAATCAAGCCGAGTGGCCGGACGTTGTGCAATCAGCGCTCGATGCCATGCCCCTGGACAGGATGGGATTTTGGGCCTTTTACGGCCTTCCGCCCTTGTCATCATGGCTGTCTGAATCGAAACGCATCATCTTGGTGGGCGACCTATCCCATGCCATACCACCTACCGTCGGACAGGGTGCGAACCAGGCCATTGAGGATGTCTGCGCCTTAGCATCCCTTCTCTCGAAGCTGTCTCCAGAGGCTCCTCTAGATAAAGCCGCTGCGCTGTGGCAGTCGTATCGCCAGGAGCGGATCCAGAATATCCTTGAACTCACCCACCAGATGAACGCAAAGCGGCTACCCGAGTCGGAAAAGGCCAAGCTACCTCCAGGTGCTATCTGGACTGACTCGTCGTTGACGCGTGGAGAGGGCGGCGAGCTGCGCTGGCTGTATGATTCAAACATGCCCGACGAGGTTGAGAAGTGGGTGCAAGAGCTGAGGCTGAAGCCTGCTGCGCGGAATTGAAATGTATAAGGGCGGAAAGGACAAGGATTGGAAAAGGATGGGGAGAATGTAAGATACTATCACAAGCCTACATCGGTAGGCTACACTTGCTTACCACGCTGTGTATTGCTACACAGCAACATGTACTTGAGACCCGAGGGTTATAGGGCGAGCAGTATCACATTATAGCCTCCATGGAGAGCGGAAAATACAAGATGTCAAAATCCTACATCGTTGGGTTGCATCTGCTCACCGTGGCGTCTGATGCTATCCAATCATGATTAATACCTACCTACCTATGTATACGGATCTTGTTCCAAGCCCATATCACTTTCGGGTCCCTAGGCGAACGGGTAGCGAAAGTTGTGTCCACTCATACACCTCCTATTCCAGGGGTTAATGCCTCGAGCTGACAGGCGCGGGTGTGTTTGCATAATGCCATTCCTGTCCAACATATTTTCATGATAGACCCTCTAGACTCCTGGGTTGTGACAGCTACGGTAGCTTGTGTGAGGCTCGAGGCTCCTGAATAAATTACCGGCACACTCGATAACACTACCCAGCTTTGTTCCACATAAACCCCATACCGGGATGTTAAAAGTGCGCAAATATCTGCTTTGAGCTTGAGGCCGTTGCTTTCTAGAACAGTAGGTAGACGGAATCCTCGCGTTGTATTGATCGGCATCATCACTATTCGACACGATACAAAGTCACAATTTTACGACAATGCTAACATTGGCCGGGAGCCCAACCTCGAACTCGTCGAGAACCGTGCTGCCCACGAGCATCCGAAAGAAGCGGATCGCCTGCGACAATTGTCACTTCTCCAAGGTAAGCTTGGACGAGAGTCTTTACCAACACAACACGGCAGTTGACCGTTTGTTCATCACACGCACACCAGGTCCGTTGCACGGGCGAGATGTCAGGGTGCCAGCGCTGTGAGCGCGGCCACAAGACATGCCACTACAGCGAGTCCAATATGGGCCGCATGCCCCCGGGTGGCGTGAGTAAGCGGCGGAAATCGATTCCTCACAAGGCCCTGGACGTATTCACGGCCTCTGCTCGTTCTCAGCCGCACCAGCAGCAGCACAATGATTGGGATTCAACCAGCCCATTCGAAAGTATCAACAGCAGCGAGCCTCAAGATGAAAAGCAACATGTGCCGCCGTCAGGGGATAAAGCAGGATCCAATCTTCACGTAGATGACTCCTTGAGCATATGAGACGAGCCCAGTGACCCTTCACAACAACGACAACAACAGCAGCAGTTCGAGTCATTACTGGACAACACCGATGACAGCGAGCTAGACAGCCTAGGCTTCGACCCACTCCTCTCGACATTTGACGATATCGACTTCTCCGACGTAGACGAAGGGCATTTCTTCTCTCCCGATCCCCATCCTTCCCGCTCCTTGGCGAGGTCCAATCCTCGCGGCCCTCTCGAAGCCAGAGCCACCTCCCACCTCAGCGGCAGCTGCTGCCGCGGGTGCGGGAGGTCCTGCGGTCGCTGCAGGTGCACTCGTCCTCCTCCTCCTCCTCCGCCGCCACGAGCCTGCTGCTGATTTTCTTTCGTGTGCCTCGCGCAGGCCGTGAGCCTCTTCGAGCAGTGCGTGCCGTCGGTGCTGGCGGGCCGGTCGGCGAGTTCCAGGTCGACCACGCCAGGCCCAGCAGATGCACGTCGTCAGCAAGGAGCTGTCGGGCCATATTGCAGGTGTCCCCGGCTGATCAGGTCAGATGCTGCTCCGGCCGGAGTGTGGCGCACTGTCTCCAAGAGGGACCCAATGACTTGTTGTTGTTGTTGGAGGACGTGCAGGCTCGGACGGTCACGTTGATCAACCAAATGAAACAGAAAAAGGGGGCGTCGTCGAGGGTAATGGTATCATGATATACGGGGTCGTTAGGGATTGATGTTTATAAACAAAACTTATAAATGTACCTAATTACAATATACAAATTATACATTTTATAAATACTGCGTCAGCCCCTATTGGTCCTTAACATTTAGTATCCATTACGATGTTTGTCTTAATGGCAACGGGAATTAGTGAAGTTATCATAAGAAGCCTAGACTATATTTGCATGCCATAAAGTTCTGCTATATAGTTCAAAAATATTGTTCGTACACATTGATTATCTATTATCAAGGGCCGGTGATACTCACTGGCACATATAGTAGTTACCTAAGTATTAAGTCGAAATCTACAAGAACAACCCCCCCCAGACACCCAATTACGTCCTGCAATATACTTAAGAGCAGACGGGAAACGCTTGCTCGTCAAAGGTTTGGATACTATAATTACATATCTCCGGCATAGCGCAATACTCAACATCTACCAAGAAGGTAGGAACCAATTCAAATTTAAAAGAGACCAAAACATAAAAGCAGAAAAAAAAACATTGCTTCAAACGGATTGGATTGGAGCAACATGCTCATCAGAGGGGGAGGGCAGGAAAGGGTAACGCCCTTCCCCGGGAGAAAATATCAGTTGGCAATTACATCTCGGCTATTTTCTTTGCTCTGTGTCTCTCTTTCTCTGTTCTCTCACTCTTCTCGAGCTACCTAGAGGTCTTCTAATCAGCAAAACCAAAACCCCCTTTATCCCTTTCCCTCTCTTCTACCCCATTCCTCTCTTCAAGCATTGGGCATTCGAACAACTTTAAAAACTCAATCGCTCAAAATGCTATCTCCACAAATGAGAAAGAACACCTCCCTCTCACTGACTCACTGACTCACTGACAGACAGACAGACAGACACACTAACACACAACAACGTAGTGCCAACTTCCTTAGCCTACCCCAACAAAGTCTGCTGAAAAGCGGAAGAAAAACAGTTATCCCTACTAAACCTTCCCTCCTCCTCCATCTGGAAAGGCGGAGGGGGGAGGGGGGTGGTCCTTCTCTCCTAACTCCCCCAACTCCCCCTCTTCGAACCTCCTTCAGGAAAGTTTTACTCAGTTTCCCCCTTCTACCATAAAGCGATCTTATCTTTTAGTTTCTAGGGTAAAGAGAATTTTTCGTTGCGTAAGTCGGGGATCTCTGGATTTGGGATGAGGAAAGAAACTGCCGGGGAGGAGGGGATTGGAGGCCCCGCAAAAAGACAAAAGGATGAAAATGAGCATATCTGCAACTACTCCAACCGCACTTCCAAGCCCATCATTGGGAAGGGCGTAGGTTCACCCGACCCCAGAAGCGAAACATGCCCACAGGAAGAGACACTCGAAAACAAGAAGAGACCCCATGCTCTTGACTAGGTTAGAGGATCTACTATTCGCCGTAGGCAAAGAAACAAGAAATGGAGGGATAATAAGAAAATAAAATCGGCGAATCGAAGGTCGTAATGCCCATCTCAAAGGGGCCATCAAAATAAACGAACGCCGGCCCGAAAATGCTGTTTTGTCTCTCTACACCCGTGTCATGCGATTTCGTCAAAAAGAAACAACTGTTGAAGCCCGCCGATGAGGAGCGAGGTGGTATCCCACGACTTGAATGACTTTGCAGAAGTGAACAAATGTTATGCGGAGAATTATATACCAGGATAACCAAGTAGTTCAGCTCGTGCCGGTTGGAACGGAACTATTTTGTCTGCCCCATGCTGCCGAATTGCGCCACTCTCTGCGTTGGCCATTCTCAGTATTTTCGGGCTGGTTCTCCGTTCTTTCATGATGGCTCGGGTATTGCGGCTGCGGGCCGTATTTCTGCGGCGACGCTCCCTGGGCTGTTGTGAAGGGGATAGTTGGCTCTTGAACAGGACGTACACTGCTCTCCTGCTGCCACATGGACGGGTCGGCATCAACCCTAGTAGCTGTGGCTCTCTTATTATCCTGTCGGTTGATAACTTCGGCGTTTTCATACTGCTTCGAGCCCCCATTGACAGACCGACCTTCAATGCGCTTCAGGATCTCCTTTGTTGTAATGTCGCCGTTGTTGCTGAATAATGTCGAGTCACTGAGAATATCCATGATTTCGCCAGGGACCTAGGTAAAATTATTAGTATAATCCTTGATCAGAAAAACTTTTCTTTCTACTCACCATGCACATCTCCTCATTGAACTGTATTAGTTCCTCTACGCATGCCACTGCAACCATGGGTTCGTCTGAGAAGGCAGGGCTCTTGGCATTCGTGAAGAGAATGTTTGGAGCCATCACTCGGGCAAGATTGTGGACATCCATCCTCGAGCCCGTATCCTCGTCAACCTGATGGAAAGTAGCAACCCATTTCAAGAAACTGAAAAGGACTTCAAGGGTGTCGCGGTTGATCTGTGGGAGGAGACAACAAGTTAGATGCAGACACTGCCGTCTCCTATCGGGATCCTTTATCTTAGTCGCTGCTATCCAGAGCCGATAGAGCTTTTCGGTCATTAGCGGTTCTGGTAGCTCGCGGAGGTACCGCTTAAGGAGAGCTGCCAGTTGATGAGGAGTCTCGTCATTCCACCGGATGGCGTCGCAACCTTCCCTATCCACAGCCGCAACTTGCTCCGTGAGCTTCTTGATGTTTCCGTTCTTGCGGAAGACACCCTCAACGGAAAGATCCTTGTTCTTGAGGGCTATGATTGTGTCCTCAATGATGGCAGGTATGCGGAGAGCACCAGGCCCAACACCATCTGTCGAGTCTGCACCATCTCTTTCAACGATCACTTCCAATGGAACACCAAAGATACCCTTCTTCTTGGCTCCCTTGCGCGTGTCATTTTTACCAAAGGCCTTGCCAAACTTATTCCAAAATGTGGGTGGCTTCCTAGCTTCAATAAGGCCGAGGAGCTCATCTAGCGTAAAGGCGGAGTCAAACATGGGTTGCATTTCAAGAACCGCGACGTGGCGGACAATAAAATATTCAAGACCTGAAAGTTCTGAAAAGAACTTCCTGCCACCCTTCTGGTCCATTGGTATTCTTAGATCCGCACGGTCACCTGATAGGTTCCTCTGATGACCAGAGCCATACGCCGGGTCAGTGGCAGGTGAGCGGAACAGTTCTTGACGGGGGCCCTTGCCAGGCTGTTGCTGTTCGCGAGCTTGCTCAGCAGCTACAATTCGAGGAATATCGTCAAGCGTTAACGCATCTGGGTGTCCAAAATATTGCTCAGTTGTGCCCCCCTGACCAGCCTCTCGGTCCTCGTCGATCTGAGAAGCCTTGTTGCGTAGATCTGAGTCACCGCCCGGTCCAGAGTGAATAGTATGACCCTCTGGGCCATCCATAATTCTTGATGTCCTAGCTTTCCTCAGACTGGAGGACAGATGCTTATCGAGACGTGTGCTCCTTAGCCTTCGCACATCATTGAGAGTGCTCTCATAAGACGACTCCCTCTGGTGACGCTCTCGCTCCCCAGCAAATGATTTGGATCTCGAGTCGGATCTAAGCATCGTTGGGCCATCTTCAGACACTTGGCCACCATTAAGAGCAGGATCGTCGGAAGGTGGCAGAGCACCGCTGGTACGCAAAATCTCCAGGAGTCTCGCTAGGGCAACCTTCAGCAAGAATATATACTGCTGAAGTTTCGATATTCTTTCAAGGGGCTGTCCCCGCTCTGTAGTCTCAGACTCACAAGTCGTGCAGTAAATCTTCTGGTCTCGATGCACACGGGCCTGGTCCAGAGACTTTCCTAGCTCGGTGTTGCATCGCGCGCAATTCACGCAAGCTAGATGCCATCTTTTATCGCCGCTTAAAGCACATTCGTCCTCTATAGGCTTCCGGCACGAAGTGCATTGGTCTGAGTCATTAGCAGAGAGCCTTGACATGCCCAGTGTTATCTGTAGAGTATCGCCATCGTTCTTCATGGATTCTAATACGCTTAGATCTTCGAGGAATTGGTGTAGTCCATCAGAGGAACGGTGCTCCTTTTCAATCTTCAGCGTCCCTTGGAGGCAAATCCTGATAAGTAGTTTTAGATAATGAGCAAGACCGGTTACGAGAGACAGTAACTCTTGCGTCACTCCGAGTTTTCGTGAGCTGGTATCTTGCATTTTCGATAGTAAGGAAAAGAAGGAAACAATCTTCTTGCAAAGGAGTTTTGCCTCGCGGCCATAGGAGAGACCTGAAGAGAAGAATCAGCGGCGCGAACGGCGGAATTATATGCGCGGATGTATTCCCTACCTTTCATTTCCATCTTTTTCATGGTGTCGTCGAGCCTGTCTGCAGATTTGAACAGGATTTCAACATGAACAATAAACTTCTTTGCCACGAAGACCCCATCCAAATAAGCACCATTGCTGACGTGAAGGAGCATATCGGAGATGCAGGCAGCAGACGACTCTTCGAACGTTGACAGCACACTCCAAATTTTATATACTTTTTCTTCCATTTGCTCCTCTTCTTGTCGCACTAGCTCTCGATGCTCATCGTCGACAGGCTCCTGGAGAGGTTCTTCCGACTGCTGTGGCGGCGTTAGGCGGACATTCCAGAATTTATGTATCATGTAGCACTCGGGGTGCCAGTGTTGGTTTTGGCCATTGCGGAATATCTCGACAAATTGCTTCAAGATAGCAGTTTGACACCCGTTGCAACGCTGGGCAAACTGGGTTGAGTAGTGATAATGACAGTAGACGTTCCCGTCATGCTCGTAATAACTGTCCTGGGCGCCAAACACGGTTGAGCAGAGAGAGCAGGTAAAGTGGTCGACATGGTACTTTCGATCTAGCGCCGTGATGTATGATCCACGAAGGGCACCACCACACTGGTGACATAGCAGACCTAACCTCCGAAAGTAATCCGTCTCGCATAGGGGATATTGACCGCCGGTCTCTTCGTCGTCGGCAGGAAAGAACTTGGAGGCCACAATTTGGCCACAATCCTACATTACAGATCGACGTCAGACTTGGGAGCTCAATTCTTCTTCGTAACGAACAACTTACACGACACTTGAAACAATCCAAATGAAATGTCCCGTCCAAAGCCCGCACAAACTGGCCCGTCAGGGGCTCACCACACTTTGCACATATCCGGAGCTGGCCACTCGCTGTCCTCCCACTCCGACCCCTAGACCTGTTCCGTTCACCGCTGCGGCTGGGATCACGACTGGGAACGCGGCTTGGGTCACGGCTCGGATTACTCTGAGCACTGCGTGTAGGGGAGCCCGGGGGCATGCTCGGAGGCGGCGCGAAGGCACCATTCGAAAAAGACGGACTCGGAGTCATATTGGGTCGATCTCGGTCGGGTTGGAAGCCGCCTTCACTGCCCGGAGGAGGGTGCCCATGGACTCGGTCGCCAGTTAGACCACCATCATAATCGGGGCCCATCATGGCGACCTATGTCAAAACCTATAACAAGCTCGGAGGAAGAGAAAGGGAGGTGGTCCGTATTGGAATCGTCCGTCGGGTCGATCGAGGGACGAGAGAGCGTGAGTACTGCAGACTGGTCGTTCCGTTGTCCAACGTCTGACATCGGCATTGAGCGACGAACCCTTTGCTCTCACAGCAGCATGTGCGACAGGGTACGAGTGCTGGGTCCAGGAGGACGAAGCTGGGCGGATAATAAGGACGCGGACTTTCGAGGAGAAACGCGAAGAACGCGGCTCAGTAGACGTGACTATAGATAGTCGATCAAGAGGCGGAAGAGGATGGTGCAGGGAGTCAGATGCGAAGCGAAGGACGATTAGATCGATTATGCGACGTGGACGGAAGGGACTTGGAGACGGAGGAGGAAGGGAATTGAGGCTTTGCGCTGGATAAAGGCGGAAGCTGGTTGGCTCGTTCGTGGGACGCTGTGCCGTTGCCGCCGCGGATGCTGCTCAGGGCTAGGTAGCAGTTAGGGACTCAGCTGAACAGAGGGTACCTGTCGAGTGCGAGGGAACATGAGCTGAACTGGGCGGAGCAAAATAATGGGTGGTACGTGTTGGATATCACACGGCATGTAGGTAACCCGGTAATAGAATTTGGAGTTGGGGTTGAGGGGGGGGGAAGACAGAGGGAGAAGACACAAAGGCCCCCAAGCCAAAATAGCGGGAGCTAGGTAGGAAGAGCTGCGACAACAGAATAAGAGAAGAGGGGAGGGTAGGTAGGTAGGTAGGTACATAAGGTAAGAAGGGGGTACGGGGGTACGGGGGTACGAGGATACGAGAATACAGGAGACGGGGGGACGGGGGGTAAATAGACGGAGGACAAAGGGGGTTGGAATCAGGTATCGAGTGCTGCCCGAGTCCGAGGAACGGAGAGGGGAGGGGAGGGGAGAAGAGAGGAGAGGGATGACCGACGAGATGTTGAAGTGAATTGGCGACTTGTTTAGCTGCGTGTTACTCGCGTTGTCACCTGTACAGACAGATTCCGGAAGACGGGTTGAGGAGAGAGGAAGGGAGAACGGGAGAGTGGGAGAATGGGAGAGAGAGAGAGAAGGGGAGCTGGCTTGACCGTACAGGACAGCAGCAACGACGACGATGGCGACGACGGCGACGGCGACGGCGACAACGATGACAATAAACGAAAAGAAAAAGAGGAACAACAATAAAATAAAAGTCGAGTCGAGTAGAGTCGAGTCGGGTTGACGACCGGTATTGATCAGGTCGGCAACAACAACCCCCCGGACACAGATCCAATTCGCTTTGGGCTGGATTAATTGACTTGGTTGCTTTGTCTCTCTCTCTCGCTCACACATACATTAGTAGGTAGGTAGGTACAAGTACACACATACATACATACATACACACTCTCTCACTCACTCTCTCTCTCTCCTGACAAGTGATAATCTTACGCCGCCATCCTAGTTAGCTCGGAAAGCCTAGCAATTCGGGGGCTTTTGATCACGTGAAAACCAAAACAAGGAGGTGGAGGCGGCAGAATGTTGCGGGTGTTGCAGGTGTGGCAGGCGTAGCCAGCTGTGGGGTCCGACGTCCGACATTGTAATTTAAAAATTACACCCCACGCCCAAGCTCTCACCGGTGCGGTACCTACCAGGCCTACCTACAAAACAACTACCTAGGTTAGGTACCTTACATCAATACGTACATTACTATGTAGATAGTATACAGTATGTATGTTTGTGTGTAGCACTTGAAGTATTTGAAGGTAACTAGCAATTTTTTAAAAGGCAACCCTCCTTTTTCTTTCTTTCTTTTTTTTCTTTACAAGATTTCATTAGGTACCTACCGTCCTGTGTCGTGGGCGCTCTACTCCCCTAACCTAACCTAGGATATGGGCTGTCCGGTATCTTGGTAGGGTCAACTAGGTAGAGCTAATAAAGGTATGTGATAAATAAAAATATTAGGTTAGACTACATAGCACCACCTTAATACCATCAATGTCCACTATGTACCTATGTATGTACACTAACATCAATACTTACGCAGATACCTATGTACCTAGTGGCACTCGAGTGTATTCAACATCGGGAATGATGTGGTTGTAGCCCGTAGGTAGGTACTGTACCTTAGGTAACTAACCAGCTAACCTAGGTGTGTACGGAGATGACCCTTTCTCGCTCATCAACTTCAAGCGGCCATCAGTTTGGATACCAATATTAAATCGATTATCGTTCTTTGAGCTTTGGCCGTTAAAACGGATTTTGTCTCCCGTTGCTGGTACGGATTAATACCTTGATCCACCGCTCAATGGGCACGCCCAGGTGGACAGAAAATTGCAATCTCCTGAATACGTCTTTTCTTGGTAGATATGTCTAATCCGCAAGTCTTTTTTTTCTCTCTCTTCCTTCTTTCGATTTTTCTTCTTCTGCTTGTCCTTTGTCATTAGATAACTCGGTGATGGATAGGCTTGATAACACGTATGTATGTGAGGAAGTAATGTAGAAGTAATAGTGTATTACACTGATGCTAGACCAACCCGCAATACCTACCTAAGCAATCATTAAAAGTTGCAGCTGGTTTTCTAGTAGATCATTTATTAGTGTACACTACTTCTAAAGACGGGAGGGTAAACAATCTAACACAGTATAGGTAATAGAATGGCTGTCTGTAAGAACCTAAGGAAAAAGAACTTGCTATGCATACTTCATGTTATCTTTAAAAGATTTAAAAAAAGAACATAAATATGCATCATGATTTATGTCTATTGGCTACATAGGTATAGACACATTAAATGCAGTTTTACGCTGCAGATTTGCAATGCAAAACATTGCAATCATTAGCAACCCCATTATGTACGCCATTTATATATATATTGATACCTTATTATGTATGTATGTAGGTACATACATTCATTAGGTACATATCCCTTTGCCCCCGCTATAGAATGGATAACTCAACTGTCCAGCGGGTGCCCTAGGTAGGTACCTAACCTCTGGAAGAGCAGGACCCAACATGTACCTAGCCACTGACCCACCCACAGAAATAATGGGTTTTGTGGCTTGCACTCTAAATCTGTAAATCTGTACAGATTAAGTACGAAGGTTCAATCGATGTATGTAATCTGCAAACCTCAAGTCGGGTATAGGTAATGGATGAATCTTTCTTACCTACATACTACATACTACTTAACCTACCGAGGAGCTTTAACGTGCATGTACCTTACAGCTGTCAGCGTCATCTTCAACACCACCGGCAGATGCGCGCACACAGTAAGTTGAGATCTTTTCCATTATTGGACGCCTTTAACTGAGTTGGATGGGAGACTTGAGCCAATTAATATCATCTCTTTGTTCAGATGCCGTTTGCTTGCTGAATTTTCACGCACAAGCAATACCTGGTAATTCTTTTTTTTTTCTTCTTCTTACTTTCTATTCTTCCCGTCATCATCAAACAAACCAACCCTTGCCTTAGGTTTATTTGAGGTACGTCGGGTGAGTTGGTTTGACGGGTGCGGCTTGTGGACAACCAACTCGACAAGGAATCATTACCTAGATACCTCAACTTACCCCCCTCCTATTTATTGCATCTTCCTATACAATCAGCATGAATGGAGCAACCTTCAGTGGAAATCCTGGTTCACATTGCAGCACCAAGCAAGACAGTCGATGATGCTAGATACCGGTCCCTTGCTTCTGCCTATATAGATTTTGAGCCTGTCACGCACCTATCATTCCATGACCATGATGACCATCAGACTCCTCGGCCGAGTGGTCCCCTAGGTTCGCTCAAGTCCCCATATGCTTCATTTCGAAGCGTTATCGACAACGCCAATTCCCCCTTATTACGACTAGGTAATCGCCAGGTCAGCGTAGAAGCCACACCATTGCAGCCAACGACACAATCAACACAGTCATCATGGCAATCACCACCTAGCATAGTAGAAGATTCACAGCATGCTATTCCCCTTGCTGCTGTCTCTTCCCCGACCAGGGTGCTGGAACATTATCTACAGAGCTTTGCCGACTCCTCCCAGTCTCATGTCCGGAGCTCCAACGAGAGCGGGCCAGTAGTTATCAGCAACACACCAGCTGGGCCCAGTGATGTCCGTCTTCAAACTCGGTACCAGACCGGGCAGTATCCATCAACGCCTTCTGTCCCCAATACCCCACTAGGTGAGAAGATCGCTGAAGCACCAGACCACCAGGGCGAGGGCTCCCAGGAGAGAAACCACAATGAGACAAACCGGAAGCTTCCCTCAGTAGACGGCCTAGAGGACCATGACAATGTAGAGTCCTCTGTTCTCATGAACCCGCCCGGGGCTCACCCAATCGCCCGAGCCGACTCAGAACCCACCCCGGGCCAGCGCCCCGGCGGGCAGGCTCTCGTCCGAGCCGCCAGCGACCTAGGGCCGCGAGCATCGACCCCGTCGAGCCAGGGGCAGCAGCATCCGCGGCAGATGCCCCTCCCGCGCATAGACTTACTCCCGCACCACGGGTTCCAGTACGAGAGCCTCGTGCTCACGGGGCCGGAGCCGCCCCTGTCGGTCGCCGACATCGGGCCCGCAGACCTGGTGACGCGGGACCTGGCGGACCTGGCGCGGAACCTGGGCCTGGGCCGGGACCGGGGCCGGGGATCGCGGTACCAGCCGCAGTTCGAGGCGCGCGCGCTGCGGCCCCTCGAGCGCGGCTACTGGCTCGTCGACTGCTCGACCTGGTCCGCGCGGCTGAAGCGCGACGCCTGGGCCTACCTGGCCAACTACGTCGGCACCGGGGTCGCCGGCTGGGGCGTGTCGTGCCGGCGCGACCCCGAGTTCGCGCGCCTGCGCGTGTACTGCTGGGGCGTCGTGGTGCCGCACCTCTACTTCCTGCTCTACCTCGCGAGCCAGCGCGAGATCCTCTTCACCGGCTGCCAGTGGATCGACGGCGGGGGCGAGAGCGTCGTGGTCATGGGCGCGAGGGAGTACCGGTGAGACCCCCCCCCGGGCGTTTCTACCTACTACCTACCTATAGGATTAGGGATATTGGGGAACACCCTTGGAATTACGGCATGGTACGGCGTACAAGGTACGGTGGCATTTTAATTTATTTATCTAAAAAATGACTTTATAGAATGGGCAAAGGAAAGAGACAGAAAGAGAGAGAGAAAAAGAGAAGAAGCCTCTCTCTTTAAATGAATTTATCTAATATGCTATTGAATCTCTGGGGTTAGGTCAACGTCCTGAGTTGCTTTTATCTCGGATCTCAACACACGGGCATTTAGTGCATCACTTCATAAACCTGCACAGCTCAGGGTTTCCATACACCAGGTCATCTAGCCGTTAGGCAATATACTTATGTCCTACAGATGAGTACCAGCCTGCAGAGCTGTCGAGGAGTCGATGACATTTCCACACCAAAGTGTGCTATTCATGGCATGTCTATAATCACAATAGAGGCGACTGGAATATACAGCAAAGGAATGGTGCTACTCTTACAGGTACATACGGATGAGACTGAGAAAGGGGGGATAGGAACAGGAACCGGAATAGGAAGGAACATAACATCCTGTCTGCCAAACTATTAACACTAGCATTTCTGATTGCCTCTCGTCTGATCGTCTTGGGTAGGCACGAAATATGAAATTCCCAGCTCAACTAGCCTATTGTCCCCAAAGTTCTATTGCAGAGCACAGATTAACTCTCCTGGTGACGTACAGCCCGGCCAAGGTTAGCAATGTCCTTCTCGTATCGGTCCATCTCTGCAGACGCGAGCTCCAGGTAAGGCTACAATGGTGTCAGCTTAGAAAGGCGATGATATGGCGACAAAATAGACCTACCTTGCGGGCTTCCTCTGTCAGGGTCTTCCACTCCTGGCTAATCTCACGGCTGACTTCGGGCATGCTCTTCGAGGCATCAACTCCTCCGGATTGCCACTTTGCCTTGGCAAATAGAATGTATGCCGTGACGGGTCTCTTGGGCTGACGCTCATCATGAATCGTCTTAATTGGAGACTTAGGAGGGTAGTTGAACTTTGACTTCAGAAGTCTTCGGGCATTGACGGCAAGGCGAATCTCGTCGACAGTGTGAGAGTTCACCCATTTCTTGTAGGCTGCCTCGTTGCTTATCTTATTCTGCTCACATGTAGCTTCGAGGCGCTTTGGGGGGGAAGGTTGCATTAGTTGAGATACCAGCATGGGCAGGACGTGGCCCCAAGTCGGGAGAACTCACCTGTTTCTGAGCAGGGGTCAATGCTTTATATGCTGCCGCCAGCGCTGTCATTCTCTCACGAGAGTCATTGAGAGAAGCCGTCTGGCCCTTGGTCTGCTCGGCAACAAAGAGAGGCCATGGAAGCACCGCCAATGTCTTCGGTTCCTCGAACAGGGCTGCCCGTTTAAGCGCCTGTCGCTGGCGTAGCAACAAGGTGTCAGGCGATGGCTTCCGTCTGGGCTTCCTGCCCTTAGTCTTCTGCTTGGGCTTTGCCTTTGACTTGGTCTTAGCCTTGACTGTTTTCTTCTTCGTCTTAGTGTCAGCTTTGGCTTTGGTGGTGGTTGTTTTCTTGGCGGCAGCGGCGGTTGTTTTCTTTGCTGCGGGCTTCTTGGCTGTAGCAGACGTCTTCGCAGCAGTCGTACGTTTGGTCCCTGCGGCGGCAGCATAGGATCGCACGAGCCTGAGGCTGAACTTGGAGCTGCCGGCGAACTTGCGCAAGACAGCAGCACGGCCAGACGAGGTAGCGAGAGCGGTCGCGATCAGCTGCCGGGCGGCAGCAAGTCCGAGAGAGGATGACATGGTCGGCACACCTTACTCGCAAATCGAGAGTTGATGCAGAGGGAGGTCAATTGAGACAGTTCTGCGACCAAATGGGGTCAGAGGTGAAATTTCGTGGTTCTCGTGGTGGGGGGGCTTGCAATTGAAATTGACGAGTGAGTGAGTCCCGCCTTGCCCCATGTTTATTGCAAACGCGAGAGGATGTAGGTTTTGTGTGGGTACCTCAGGCAGTGGCAGTGGGACCTAGGCTTAGGTACCGAGAGCTCAGGTGTGCAAACGCCTGCTTGGATCCACAGTGACTACATAGTACCTAGTGCCATTCTAGCCAATCAGGAAAGCTGTAGCCCAGATCAAAGTGGCATGGATGAGGTATCTAGGCAAGGTACCTTTATAGTACTTACCTCCAGCTACATGCTATGGATGTAGTACATCAAATATGTATGTAGGTAGCACATATGCGAATCAACCGAGACAAAGCCACAACTCGATTTCCGATTGAAGGTTCTACCTACCTGCATACCTACCCGACTAAGTAGTATGTACCTATCTCATACTACTACCAGTGTACCTAGCTTAAGTATTACATTGTAGTAGGTACTTACATAAGTACCTACATACATACACATACATCATCATCATCATCATCATCGTTCCAGGATGTAGGGATTAGGTATTGCTCACTAGCCACGCCAACTCAATAGGTATCCGTCCATACTTGGTTAGGTAGCCTATCTAGCGAGCTTAGGTACCTAGCGGGTTAGGTACCTACCTACACTGCTACATACATACCTAGATAGCCTACCTCGGGTAAAAGGATAATTCGATTACAAGCATAAGCTACGGGAAGTTATTGCGGGTTAGTTTTTAGATACCTGTTAATAGAATTTTGCGCCTCGTCAACGCAAGTCTGAATTGTACAAGGCGGCAGCCATAGATTTGATTCATCATTTCCATCGCCCTGCTGTCCGATGCTCAACAACCATTCTCATCATCATCATCACCACCACCTCACCGTCAACCTCACCCTGTCCCTTCACTCCTCCCTCCCAGTTATTTTGAAGTCACGGACTTCCCAGTGACTTTTATCGACGACTCAAATCACTGATCAGGAGTTTCTCCCGAGTCCTCTGGTAGCTCTCACCATAGTAGTGCGATCGAGCCGTACTACCAAAAACACATAACCATGGCTCGGCTGAGAGACTCACGCTCACCAACTCCTGCAGGAAGCCAGCAGTCCTCAAGAAGACATCGCAGAGATGAGGACAGAAGAGACCGAGACCGAGATCGGGATCGTGATCGGGATCGCCGGGATTATGGACGAGACCAAAGACGCCGGACTCGCTCTCGGAGCCCAAATGATGTAAGACGATGCTGCCTCTCTGCCACGAACCATTTCCCTGACAGTATGCAATTACAGCGTCGATATCGGGACCGGGACCGGGACCGGGACCATGACTACCGCCGCCGTGACCGTTCCATAGACCGTCGCGACTACCGAGGAGCAAGAGACCGACGACGGTCGCGTGACCGGTTCGGAGAGAGGGAAAGAGACCGCTCATCCGACTCCCGCAGGCGCCGAAGCCGTGACCGAGATACAGATAGAGACCATCGCACCAGGCGAGACGATTCCCGTGACCGAGCCAGAGGGCGACGCGAAGGTACTGCTGACTCCCATACTCGCAGCAAGCGAGGCGACAGCCGTGAGCGTGGCCCGGCCCCCAACGATGCCATCAAAGGGAAAATAGTTGACGTACGTACAATTATCCATATCTCTCCTGTAGACTCAAAGTTAACTTGACTGCCTAGGCGGACCCAAAACCGAAGCCACCGGCCGTCCAGTCTGATGCCGACAAAAGGGCAGAACGTCTTGCTAAGGTGTCGGCATGGAAGAAGAAGCAAGAGGAGAAAGAGAAACAGAAAGAGGCAACACCAGGTGGCACTCGGAAGCTTCTTGCTGAAATGGATCAAAAGGCTAACGGCACATCCTCCAATGCAACGCCTACGGTAGCTTCTCCGGCCCCAGTATCACCGGCCGATTCACAAGTTCTGTCTCCCGCAACCCCATATGCTGGAAAATTTGATCCCAAGGCAATTGCCAAAAAGTCAGCTCCTAGAGCGCAGTCTCCAATTGCCGTTCCCAAGCTCGGTGCCATTGCGGGTGCACAGTCTACAGGTGTAGCTTCAACAGCAAAAGTACCCAATGGTAAGTCTATCTACCCGCGTAAAAGGAGGCGAATTACTGACATTTCTACTCAAGTCTCTGCTCTCCCACAAAGTCGAGTCAAGACTAGTGGCTTCGGCTTCCATAAGCAAAACGCGGACACAGAAAAGGGTCCTCAAAAGCGAAAGCTGATGCTCGATGAGGAGGAAACATCGAATAGAAAACTTGCTAAGCTACCATCATTGCCCCTTGCTGACGTCGACGATACACCTTACGAAAATCAAGATGAGGACGACGAGGATGATGCTGATAATTTTGCTGGCGATGAGGAGGAGGAAGCTGCTGCTGCCCGGGCTGCACAAGAGCGCCGCGAAGAACGCATCGCACAAGAGAATGCCCAGCAAGATGCGGAAATGCAAATCGACGCAACTGGAGACGAACCGGCACAACAGAATGACAACGGTGCTGTTAATCAGCCATCGGCCGAGGCGATGGATGTCGATGATGAGGAAGTCGATCCTCTGGATGCTTTCATGAGCAACCTGGAAACCAAGCCTGTGGCAGACGTCCCCCTGAAAACCAAAGCAAGAGACTCCAAGGGTACTCAAGAGCCCGAAGCGTACTTCAGCGAGGACGATTACGATTATCAGAAGGAAAATAACGACCCCAATTCTTTCTTAGCCCTCGCTGCGAAGGCGCGCAAGAAAAAGGATATTCCGTCCGTCGACTATAGCAAGCTTGACCTCGAGCCGGTGCGAAAGAAGTTCTGGGTTGAACCCGCTGAGTTATCTGAAATGACCGAGGCCGAATTGGTAGACTTGCGTATTGAGCTTGATGGTATCAAGGTTTCTGGTAAGGATGTGCCAAAGCCGGTACAAAAGTGGTCTCAGTGTGCCTTGTCGCGAAAGACACTCGACATCATTGGGAGTCTAGGATTTGAGAAGCCTACACCAATCCAAATGCAGGCCTTTCCCGCAATCATGTCGGGCCGTGATGTCATTGGTGTCGCCAAGACTGGTTCAGGAAAGACACTTGCTTTCCTATTGCCCATGTTCAGGCACATTAAGGACCAGCAGCCACTCAGGGAGAACGACGGCCCCATTGGGCTAATAATGACCCCTACGCGCGAGCTAGCAACTCAGATCCATCGGGATTGTAAGCCTTTCCTAAAGTCAATGAATCTCCGAGCCGTTTGTGCTTATGGCGGCGCACCTATCAAGGATCACATCGCCGAATTGAAGAGAGGTGCCGAGATCGTTGTTTGCACTCCGGGTCGCATGATTGACCTGCTTGCTGCTAATCAAGGACGTGTCACCAACCTCAAAAGAGTCACCTACGTCGTTCTTGACGAGGCTGATCGGATGTTTGACATGGGTTTCGAGCCTCAGGTGATGAAAATCTTCCAGAATATGCGACCAGACCGACAAACTATCCTTTTCTCGGCCACAATGCCTCGAATTATGGATGCTTTAGCCAAGAAGGTCCTGAATAGCCCGGTCGAGATTACTGTAGGTGGCAAGAGCGTCGTGGCTCCCGAAATTACTCAGATTGTTGAGATTCGCGAAGAGAACTCCAAATTCCTCCGCCTCCTGGAACTTCTCGGTGAGCTTTACGACAAAGATGAAGATGCCCGAACCTTGGTGTTCGTGGAACGCCAGGAAAAGGCGGATGACCTGTTGAAAGAACTCTTGCGAAAAGGCTACCCTTGCATGTCTATCCATGGAGGAAAGGATCAAATCGACCGAGACTCAACCATTGAAGATTTCAAACATGGTGTGGTACCGATTCTTGTTGCAACTTCAGTGGCAGCTCGTGGGCTTGACGTGAAGCAGCTAAAGCTAGTTGTCAATTACGACGCGCCAAATCACCTTGAGGATTATGTGCATCGGGCTGGCCGCACAGGGCGAGCTGGTAACAAAGGTACGGCGGTCACATTTGTAACGGGAGACCAGGAGAATTGTGCTCCAGGTATCGCAAAGGCACTTGAACAGAGCGGCCAGCCTGTCCCAACACAGCTTGAGGAAATGCGTAAGGCCTTCAGGGACAAGGTAAAATCGGGCAAGGCCAAGGACCAGTCGGGCTTTGGAGGAAAGGGCTTGGAGCGACTTGATCAGGAACGTGAAGCCACCCGTCTCCGGGAACGGAAAACGCATAGGACAGAGGGCGAGGAGGAGGAAGAGAAAAAGGAGGACAAGGGCGCTGAAGATAAAAAGGGGGATAAAGCTGCCGTGGCTATCCAAAGTGCTACCTCGGGCATTGTGTCTCGCGACGCGGCTCCTAAAGTGGATCTGGAACCAAAGTTCACTATTCATAAAAGGGAGGATCCGGCACCATCGCCCAGCGGCAACAACCCGTTGGACAAGGTGTCGTCAGCCATCAACGCCATTAATGCGCGCTTGGGTCGTGCTGGCCAGCTTCGGCCGGGTCAACCCATTGACAACAAGGGTCCCGATGCCGGTGCATTCCATGCAACGCTTGAAATCAACGACTTCCCACAAAAGGCTCGTTGGGCCGTCACGAATCGAACTAATGTAGCCAAAATTCTGGAGGCTACCGGTACATCTATAACCACCAAAGGTAACTTTTATCCACCTGGTAAAGACGTGCAACCTGGTGGAGAACCCAAGTTATATATATTGGTAGAGGGAGACACCGAGTTAGTGGTGGCCAATGCCATGGCTGAACTAACCCGTCTCCTTAAAGAGGGCACGATGGCAGCTGCCGATGCGGACAGTAGAGCACCTATCGGGGGTAGATATACAGTCACGTGAAGGTATACAAATGTTTACGATTATACTCGAATTATCAGTCCTCGTGGTGGAGGTGTTTTTTTTTTTTTTCAATGTATATCAAATCGCAGCAAAAATGGCGTTTATTAGAGAGGTGCCCCTTGGAAAGAGATGAGTACCATGAGTATGGGTGCTCGGATAATTAGTTCTGTGAAAAAGAATAAAATGCTTCGTTTCTGTCTTTAATTCGTGGGCTTCCAAGTTCCAAAGTGATCCAATTCGGAAAGTGTGTATTATGAACGCACAATAAAGCTTTGCTCACCCCCTCCTCCCTTTAAATTGTCTCCTATAAAATAACGTGCTGCAATCTAGCCCACCCCCTTTCGCACCGGCGTCCCGGAAGTTCAGTTGTGGGATCTCGCCTGCGCAGCCTCGTCGGCGTCCCGCTGTCTTCTCTCGTTGTTACTAATCTCCTGGAGGGTCTCGTTCCTGGTCTGCTTCTTCTGGGCAGCCAGCTGGGAGCCCAGCTTGCCGGTGGGTTTAGACGCAGCTTGAGCTCTTGCCTAGATATTTATAGGGATATATATTTAATATCGCCACCACGCGTGTTGAATTTGATACATATTGGGAATAAACAACATAGAAAATAAAATAAAAAATGAAAGAGGGGGAGGGGTGGCGGGGATGAGGGTTATTGGGCGGATTTTTTGCTTTCAGGGAAGAAGTTGTGTTGTTAGTGAATGGGCGGTGGCGGTGGTGGAACATACCTGTGCGGCTTCGGCTGCGCGTCTCCGTGCGTCGTCCGCACTGCCGCTGCTGCTGCTGTTGCTGCCCTGGTGAGGAGCGGTGGCGGTGGCGGTAGCTGATGGGCCGAGGGTCCGCGGCGGGCCGCCGACTGCGGGCGGGACGGAGGCGCGCTGGGGTTGCGGCGGGGCGGAACCGAGGACGCGGCCCGGCTGCGAGAAGTTCTCGCTGTCCTCCTTGCCGCATATGTTGCCCATTCTATAGTACCTAGGTAGGTAGGTAGGTAGGTTTTCCTTGGGGGTGTTTTTTTTTTCTTCTTTTCTACTGGCAGGAGGACGGGGGGGAAAGTTTGCGGTTGTGGGATTTTCTCTCTCTCTCTCTCTTTGGATGAGTATGGGTGATGATACCTGTCCAGGAGAGAAGAAGGCCGCGCAAGCAAGGCGATGCACGGTGGTGGGCAGGTAAGGCAAGGTGACCTAGTAAGGCTGGGAATGGAAGCTCAAGTAAAATAGACAGGCACCTAACTTAAACAGGTACGACGGAAATTGGGTAAAATCGATAGTGAAGTGTATGCTCGATGCGCTAAGTTAGGGAGGTAATGGAACGACTAACTTCTGGTATAAGGGGACGATGCGATGCGATGCGATCTAAATCATGGTGGTGGTGATAACGGTGCGGTGCTTAGGGGGGAAGAACAAGAGATAACGCTGCGCTGCGCTGCGCCCCTAACCTTGAAGATTGGCCAACGTTGAGACAAGCGCCTGGTCTGGGCAACGAGGGCTGAACAGGGGTGGCTTTGAATGGGGAAGAGCCTTGGAACGCCACTCTTGTCTCTGGGCAGGTTATGTAAGGTATATACCTATACCTACCTACTTACCTTATAATCCGGTACCAGATGGGAACACTAGGTAGGTATTCCAAGAGCATGATTGTGGTTCTTCCCGTGCGTTCGGACGGGCAAAGGGATTTGAAATAACATAAAGTACTTACTTAACTACTTATAAGTTACCTAAGTTAGAGCACAGCAAGTGACGCCAAAAGTATTATTTGGGTAATGCAGGTTGTATGGTGTACCTGAATAGTCTATGCCGGGCCTTTGATGTAAGTAGGTTAAGTAGGTATATCTGCAGATACAGTACCTACATATGAAACGGAATAAATGTGTCAATTTTCATACTCATACTAGAGCAGACTTCTTCTATATTTTATCTTTAATTTATCTTTTTTTATTCTTGCGTTGCTCATCTCTATTTCCGTTGGTCATGTTCATATTTAACAAAATCATACATTAAATATGGAACATCAAGATGCAAGGTCTACCATATGTAGGTAAGTAACTAATAAACTTAAAGTACAAACTTTAGGTAGGTCATTGGACGTACAGGACCTAGCCATGTCACGTCATTGCCAGACAGTGGTCCCTAACTGGCAGTTGGAGGCAATTGCTCACGTAATTGGGGCAATATTCGAAAGTACTAAGTAAGCTGGAAACTTACACGAGTCCTGGTTCGTCAGAAACAATGAGTGAGTCCCTTGTTGGCCAGGTACCTAGGTTAGGTAGAGCCCTCCCTCCCCCCACTTAGGTAAGTAATCTTCATCTCGTCTCTGCCTCTTGCTTTCCTTCACTGCACCAAAACCAACACTGAACCTCACCACGTGGTGGAGGTTGAGCGCTCAACCCTTCCCTCCTCCCTCTAAGGTTCTTCCCTCTCCTGTCATTAAGCACATACAATCCTCTAGGTTGGGGCTGGGGGAGGGCAAACACGAATATTTGCACCGTAAAAACCAAAGTGCATACCTTATATTCCCATCGTTATTCGATTTGCGCCATGATGCTTTAGTCGGGGGGGCCTCGATCCGCAATTCGCAATCCGCAGCGACCTGTCCATCAAGGTCCTCGTGCGCTGTGGCTTGTTTCGCCAATCGCTCACCAGCTTACTACTATTCAATGATTTTTTTTTCTAGCTTCATTGCTTTCTCTGTCCCAGACGACCTTGGGTCAAGCTTCAAAAGAACCATACTTAGTAGCCCCCATCCTACGCAACGGCCATCTATTCTGTCCCCCAAGCCTGTCTGTTTATGTCCAGCGAAGTCTTCACGACTACGCACAGGCCGCCGTTCTCCGACCTTGGACCCTCCGAGCCGATACACATGGTCCTCGCCCACTCGAGGGTCTTCTCACCCCAATTACTGCCTCTGCTTCCTCTGTTTTCGGATCATGCTCACGCGAGAAAAACGGCATTGCATTCCTTACAATGATTGAAACCCCTCTCGAAGATGATGGCAGTTACCGGATGGCCACCTTGGGGCCGCTGTCCACTGCCGTGGACCGTTTCGCCAATCCTTCTGTACTCGGGAGCCTTGATCTTGATACCGGGTTTCCCTATGGTTCTTCTTTTGATACTATAGCACCCGCCTCTCTCGACCTATTCCATACATCTCACGATGATACCTGTGTCGACAAGTGTATGGGTGCCTATAATCCTCTGAACTCTCAACGCGTGGGGTTTGCGCCGCCATTGGGTCTGCGCCCGCGCTTCGCTATGCCTCTTCCGCTGACTTATGAAGTCCCTGATAGCAGCATCTTTCATCCATCCCCACAAGTTCATCACAATATCCCTAATATGTTCCAGGAAATGAGCCCCAGATATGACACGAACCACACCATTCCAATCTACCCTTTTCAGCTAGGAAACAGCTTCAGCGCATCGGATCTTGGTACGACTCCCCAGCGCGCTGTCCCGGACGACTGCACTTCCATCGACTGTAGTCGGTTTTCCTGTTCAAGCCAGTGCTGTTCTACCCAGCCTTGTCAGGATGAATCATGCTCCGCACAGGGAAGGATATGCGACGATTTGCAATGCCCCAAAGATATACCACAATCCCCGGAGCAGATGTGGAATCTACAGCAATCCTGGAGCGCCCAAATGTCGCCGGAAATAATGACACAGGCCCATAACCAGCCGTGTAATCACACTAATACAGAGCATGATGCTGCCATCACCTTGGGCGCGTTTTCCCAGTTTGGGTGTGCCGTGTTTGGCGCAGGTGGTGATCCAGTACATCACGACCGCACACTTTCGTCATCCCTCGAACCTCATCCAGAAGTATCACGAATACCCGACATGCAGGCGCATCCAATTTCACCAGGGGATGTTTCACAGGTATCAAATAGTCCATCTGAGCATATATGTCGTTGGATATGTGAGCGTGGGGAGACCGATACGCATGACAAAACATGTGGGCTTGCTTTCAACAGCCCGGTTGATCTTCAGAAACATCTTTGTGATGATCACATAACTTCCATGTCGAGCAAGACAAAATATGTTTGTCTATGGCAGGGCTGCTCTCGTCGCGGAGACCAAGACTTTGCATCTCGAAACAAGCTACGCCGTCACATTTCGACCCACACTTGTTGTGAGTAGTATCGGATTGAAGACGCATTATCACCATTTACTAACGGTGATTGTAGACAAACCATTTACGTGTCCCCATTGCCACCAAGGTTTCTCGGCGCAACAGGCGCTGGACCAACACATCAGAACACACACAGGAGAAAAGCCGTACCACTGTGATGTAGAAGGTTGTGACAGGTCCTTCAAGCAGAAAAGCGCATTGAGTGTGTTCTACCTGAAAAATTCTATCAAGTTATGTGGCTAATCGTGAATAGCTATGCACAGGAGGACCCATACAGGCGAGAAACCGTTGAGGTGTGAGCGCTGTGGCAAAGCTTTCTGTGAATCATCCAACCTATCTAAACACAGAAAGACACACGAGCCTGTTTTCAAATACCAGTGCCAAGAGCCTGGGTGTGACAAGGCTTTTATACGCGCAGACCAGCTTCGGAGACATATGATCAGGCACGGCAACCTAACGGACACGCGGCAAACGAGGAAGCAGCAGGCCAGGGCCAGGACCAGAACCCAGTCCCTCGCAAGCATCGTCACGTCAACCGAAGCATCTGACTCTCCTGAAACGCCCCATTTGTCTATAATGTTGGATAACGATCATCTTAATATGCAGTCCTAGGTGGGAGATACCCCAAAAATAACGGAATGAAAAGGGGGTAGCGAAATAGGAGTTATAGGAGTTGGGGATAAAGGAGTCTGGCCTGTAAACTTTTCATGCAACAGTAGACGCTTGCTTACCTTCCACGGGGCAAAAAAGGTCATAGGGGTCAGAAAGCCTTTCCCCCCAAAGACAGAAACACGGATACAGGATATCCTACAACAGACTCGGTCTCTCTTTTCACGATGCTAGGCTGGAATGAGAAGTCATTCTTATTAGCGGTTTGTAAGGTGCAGGTATCTATTATTACACCTACACTATTGTCACATCTATGTATATATAAGAACAGCATATTTTCATCATAAAATAGAACTATCCCTTTCTGGGATACTTGTTCTTACAGAAGCTGTAAGAACGAGATTTCGGGAAAAAAAAATTTTTAAGAAAAGGGGGTGGGTGCTACACTCTTGGGTTCTCATATGGTGTGCACCGGAGGACGATATCTAAGTACATAAAGGGGGAGGAGGGGGAGCATTGAACAAATTTTTCTTCTATACCTCAACTAGGTATCTATTGTTCATCAATTCAAAATAAGGGGAATTGGGTTTTACCTAGAGATTGCTGCACTGCTAGGTTAGGTTGAGTTAGGGTGAGATGATGTGATGTGATGTGATATAAGAAACATCAATTAATGGGAGAGTAAAAAGAAAAGTTTTTTATTTTATTTTATTTTAAAAAATAAATTGGTTGGAGGAGGTTGGGGGGTTAGTCACAGGTAGATGGGTATGAAATACACGTAAAGCCCTATATCCCTTCTTCTTCTTCTTCTTCTTCTGGTATACCTTTTTTTAAGTCATTAGGATGGCATCGGGTAGATACGAATATATATATTTATAGTTATTACTGAGTCTGGGTTAGGGAACTATAAGAGAGCTATAGGAGTCTCCACTTTGGGAGTATTGATGTAGGGTGGTTGAAGATGAACCGGTGTGTGTATGAAAAGGGGAGGAAAGAAGAGATCGTTCTAGCCCTATATAGGTAGGTAGGTAAGATGTCCAAGGCAAGTGATTATATAAAATATCGGAGAGACCACAAAATCCTCATGTAGCTTGTGATAGGAGTCATAGTATATAGTTAGGGTCTGACATCGGGCGCTTTATAGAGTATATAAATTATGATTAGTATGGCATTGCCTCATAAGTGTCAGCTAGCGCCAGGGTGGTGGTTCCCGTTTTTTCCTCCTTTCCCCGTCGGGGGAAGAGTAATTTCTAGTAGTCTTGAAGATCGTTGCATTATAAAAGTTTTGATGTTAACAACCCGAGTAGCAGTGCTTGAACCAGAGTGGAGAGTCCTACAGCAGCAGTTCGTGAACATGTCGATCTGGGATGATGGACTACCCTTCAGGATACTGTTATCCTTGCATATATTCTAAGTTAGAGAGAGAACTGTATTCGTCAGAATCAAATTATACAAGGGCCTAGATCACAACTTCAGACAATCTGGAATCATGGGTGGTTGTGACAACACGGCTGACTTGGTAGGTTCTCATCGGCGTCTACTGGCTGGCTGGGCGTGCAACCGGTTGTCTCTCGCGGCCATCGGTCCGGCCTCCTAGTGTAAATACATATGAGTTCGTACATCATCACAGGACCGGGCTATTCGCCGAATAATCTCTCGTGGCATAAGCCAGCACGAACCGGAGGGCTTGCACGGAGAACTCATCCAACACGCAAGCAGGAACACAGGTTGAGGGAGTTGTTCAGCGCCCGAAGGCAATTCTTTTCGCATTCGGCAGCGACATTGGCTGCAAGTGTGACCTCATAACACCTATGAACCGGAAAAAGCCTTGTGATGCCATGCAAATGTCAGGATTCCCTTTTTTGGAATAACCGCGCCCTCTACAACCAAACCAGTCTCCCATCGAGTCCGAAAATAACCGTTTTAAGCCTGGATTGAGAGTTCTCGTGTCAGCGTATCTGCTCCCCTTTCTCTCATTTTCTCCCCTTTTCTATTTTCCTCTTTCTTTCTCTTTTTTTTTCTTTTCTCTTTTCTTCTTTTCAAGTTCTTGCCGGTTCTCAAGGTAATATGGTCGTAATTATACCATAGAGGAGGCGATGAGGGGGGCTCAGCGTACCTTGACAGCGTATTTGCGCTGGGGGAAATGTGTGGCTCGCTTCTTCGTCTTCTCCAGCGTCTTGGCCTTCTCCTCGGGCGACAGACGACGTCGGATGGCACGGGTCTGCTTCGGTCGGAGGTCGAGGGGTACGTTCTTCTTGTTCTTGTAGAAGAGACGGAGTTGCTGGCGCTGCTTCAGGTTGACGACGGTGAGGACACGGGCGATCGACTTTCGCAGGTCGTGACTGTAGTTTGGGGAATCTTGTTAGTTTGCCTTGTGCGTAATGACCGTCCCCTCCCACGCTATGCGACATGGTATCATATGCGGGTGCAGTGGGTTGTGGGAGGGCGCATCGAGGGGTTGTCGGGTTTCCGCAAAACGTACATCTTGTTGAGCTTAGTGCCCGAGGCGGCAATCTTCTGAATACGGAGCTGGCCCAGCTCGGTCTTGAGCTCGCCGAGGGTCTTCAGCAAGTCATCCTTGCTCTTGTTCCAGAGCTGCCCGGTCTTAACCTTAGCTGTCGACTGTAGAGATGGCACCGCGGATTAGCTAGCTGCTGGGCACGCATTCGAAAAACACAGAACGCAGAACGCGAAATGCGGAATGCTGAACGCAAATCTCGAGAGAAGCGTCGGTGGAACAGGCAGACTCACCATGTTGAGTGGCTGTGGGCGCGAAAAGTTGGCTGTCTCCGGGAAATCGTTAGTACTGAGGTTGTCGTGAAATTTCGCCTAGGAATTTTTTCAGAAGAGGACCGAGGATTTGATCATTCACATTCGCTACCTAGGGTTGTGGGCTAAAAGCTCTGGTCAGGTGACCTGCGACTCGTTTGGTGGAAGATGGGGGGGTCAAGGCACTATGCATTCAATGCGCGGGCTACATGCTTTTAGCGGGGCTTTGCACGGCCACACCCCACCTTCAAGTCCCATGTAGGTACCTAGGTACCAAAAGTGGTGTATGTAACACCTGAGTCGCCTTCAAGGTCCAAGTCTGGACAGAAGTTAGGTAGTACTAATAGGTAGGTAGGTAGTACTAACTAACCATCCTTCCAATCCCATCCATCTTTTGGTCCTTTGGCCGGTCCAAGTGCAAATAACAAAACTTCTTCTCATCACCACCCGCTTACCACCTCTTCGCATCACGGTCAGCCCAGTAGGTACAATTGCTGCTGGGGCCCTTTCCTGCCTTAGCACTTACCACACACACCTAGCGAGAGACAACCTTAGACTTCCAGATTTTGCTGGGCACCATCATCTACGTCACCGTCCTCCACGTGAAGGCCTACATCTGACGACACCCGTTGCGCCAGCTCCCACTACATAATTCGAGGATGCGACGTGCACCTCACAGATAACCAGACCCCGAAGCGCAACATACAACGTCGATCCTGCCATGGCGACAGCAAGCGGTAATCAGGGCTGGGCCCAATTGCGGCAGCAGGCCCGGAGTTTGGAGTCACAGGTACGAACGAAGCCCCCCCTCCCCAACCACAGCGTCGGGAGAACGAGAGCCTCGAAGCTGATTGCGCACCAATATCTTCTTAGACCGAGTCGCTCTTCCACACATATTCGCAATACTCCACCCTCTCCAACATCCCGCCGAAGCCGAGCAAAGAGGAACGCGAGACGGAGGCCAAACTAGAGGAGATACTCGAGAAGGTAATGCGCCCCGGAAATAACGTCTGCCCACATTGACAAGGGAACTCTGCGGGGCTGACTGACAACTTCTCTCTAGAGAGACCACGTCGTAGGCCAGCTAGCCCGTCTCCTCGACTCGGAGGCAAGCCTCACGTCCTCGGCCCTGAAGCAGAACAACCTCTCGCTACTGCGCGAGAAGCTGGCCGAGCACCGGCGCGACCTCGGGCGTCTACGGTCGACCCTGCAGGAGGCGCGGAACCGGGTGAACCTGCTATCGAACGTGCGGGACGACATCCAGACGTATCGGGCGAACAACCCCGAGGCTGCCGAGGCCGAGTACATGCTCGACGAGCGCAACCGCATCGACAACAGCCACAACATGGTCGACAGTGTGCTGAGCCAGGCCTACGCCACTAACGAGAGCTTCGTCCTGCAGCGCGAAACCCTCGCCAGCATCAACCGCCGCATCACCCTGGCTGCGAGCCAGGTTCCCGGCCTCAATACCATCATCGGCAAGATCTCAGCCCGCAAGCGTCGTGACGGCGTCATCATGGGCTCCTTTATCGCCTTCTGCTTTGTCGTCTTCTGGTTCTTTCTGTAACACCCAGGAGCCACTTGCTTATTATGCTCACACATACGGGCCAAAAAAGGAGAAAGAAGAGAGACAGAACTCAGAGTAATGGATAGGACGGCAAGGGGTACGGTCTTCTCTTTTTTCTGCTTTGTATGATTCCCCCCCTGCCGGCATGGAATGGATATAGGTATATACCTCCACCCCCCCTTCCCCTTTTTGACCCCAAACCTGTAGAAAGACTGCATGATTTATCTTCCTTTATTTTTTACCCCCTACTCGTTAGGCGTTCTATGGATTCCATATAGGAAACGGGCGAAAGAGAGAGAGCTGATGGCGCCACCGTGTCTATATATTGTATAGCACGAATTGAATCTTGGGGGGTTTTCTCAAAACAAAACCTTGTAGCATACCTACCTACTATTACTACTATTACTACTATTTACCAACATCCATGCTTCGTTCGAAGAACAAGAAAAGGGAGAGAGAGAAAGAGAGAGAGAGTATGTGTTGGAGGAAGGGATGAAGGGAGAAAGGGGGGAAGGGACAGAAGATACCTTTTTATCTTAACCTTCCTTGTATGGGTCATAATTATTCTATAAGGGCCCTCCCAACCTGCCCTCCCATTTACTGTCGAATCAAAGGGGTAAAAAGAAACAACCACAAGATATCATTTTTTACATTGGAGTATCTCTTATTTCTGATCCTAGGCTATCTAGCGGGGGCGGATTCGCTGTTTTAGTGAGAGGAATAGATAATGACAAGAGCATGTTTGGATCTTTTTTTCATTGGTTTTTTTTTAGGTGAAATTCTTTTTTTCTTCTTCTCAGATTTTGAAGTGAGATCGGGGTGGGGGGTATCATCTATTTTCCTCTAGTGTTTGTACACAAATTCAGTATAGACGCGACAGCTACCTAGGGCCTAACTACTTAAGCCTTACTCGTAGGGGTGTTTGCCTTGTGGTCCCTCACCAGCTTCTCGAGCCCCTTGACTAGGCCCCGGCGCTCGTGCTCCTCGCTCGGCCCGCAGCCGGCCCACCGTATCCTGCAGTCGGCGTCGAGCAGGTAGACGTAGCCGACCTTGGCGTTCAGCAGGCCGATGCTCTCGCGGATCTCGTCCGAGATGCCCTTCCGCACGATGAAGTACCGGTGCCAGTTGGGCTCGCCGACCCTCCGCCGGATGCTGCCCATGAACAGCCGGATCATCAGGGCCTTCAGCGTCTCCGGCTCGAAGTTGACCCGGACCAGCTGCGCCGCGTCCGGGCTCGCCTCCAGCACCCGCGCGAGCTCCGGGTTGCTCTCGGGCGATATGAACGTCTTGGCCTGGTTCTCGGCCCACATGCCGCTGAAGATGGCCACGACGGAGACCTTCCCCTTCAGCGTCGGGGTCGTGTCGCGGGGGCTGCTGTCCGACTTGAGCAGGGTGCGGCCGTACAGGTTCGGGAAGTAGAGCGAGAGGCTGTCCTTGAAGAGGCGCGGCGGCGAGACGAAGGTCTTGCCCTTGTGGAGCGCAAGGTTGGTGATGTCGCGGAAGTAAGGTCGCGAGAACCTTTCCTTCCTATATTCATAAAAGAAAAAAGAAAGGAGCCATCGGGTCAGCCTCGAGGTTCTTTCATTATCTCGGATTGCCTATCATAGGTTGGGGGGTAATCGAGAGGGTAAGGGAAGTGGTAAAGGGGGGTGTTCTCCATACATCTCCTCTCGTCTTTTCAGGTGCTTTTCACGACTCATGAGGTCTTCCCGGCGCTGCTTGAACGTCCGGAGGTCGATGCCTGTGTTCTGGCCTGGTTTGGGAGGGTATGTCAGACCTATAGGTCGACTCAATGGCTGTGGTGTGAATTCTCTGACTCGCTGCCCCCATGATCTCGGCGCATCTTTCAAGGGGGAGGAGGGCGGTACAGGTTGGGACGATGGTGTCGGTTCGGGCGGCGTTGTTGCTGCTGCTGCTATCTTCGGTGTTGTCGGTGCTGTCGCCGTCGTCTTTGTGAGGGTGGTTCTCGTGGGCGTCGTCCTCGGGGGAATAGTTCTCGTCGAGGCTACCGGCTTGGGGGTGGTGGGAGTGGGGGTTGCGGTGGCATTGGCATTGGTTTTGGCAGCTTGTTCGGCGAGCTGACGATAAGAGTTTGTGCTATACGTCCTGTACTGGCATGTAAAGCACAGCAGCGCCGGCCTCGGTTTTATGGCAAACGACATTCTGGCGCTGTCCGTTGTCCAATTGACCAGGTTAAAAAAATCTGGGTGACGTCGCAAAATTTTGAATGCATGTTACTTCTTACTAACCTTTAGGTACCTAGATACTTAACTACCTTACCGTCAGAATGCGATCTCTAGGAGCTAGATCTTTTCCACTAAAATTTCAGGGCGTACCCTCCCGTTAAGTGGTAAAAATACTGTACGGAGTAGTATACATGCAGAATGAATACCACTCCATTTCTATATAACCTCATTTTTTTTAAACGTTTAAAAAATTTCGAGCGGCTCGCGTATGTATAACCGTAACTATTCTATTATTTTCAGAAGGAACGGAAGCATTGCGGTTGCTGTTTTTGCGAAAGGGAAAAGATCTAGCTCCCCAAAAAGGAGTGGTATACATACCGTACGAACTGGTATTTTTACCGTATACATACGGTTCCTAGAACCCCCCATGTGCGGCTAGGTAACTATGTACTAGGTAACATGAAGTAAGTAAGTACTAAGATATTGTAATGGAGATCGGAGCTGCAGGGTCGCGACGTGGGGTCTCTGATTCGATCTTACAATGGCGCTAGTCCTGGCGGCTGACGGCCACCGTCGGCCCCAGACCCCGGATAACAGCGGTCTAATGTGGGGAAGATTAGCAGTATTGGCTTGGAGCGTCATTCCTTTGCTTGTGTTTCCCCCAAACATCTACTCCTTCTCCTTCTTCTTCTCCGTCTCTCACCGTCTACTTCAACTCACCTTTTTTAATTGAGCTTCTAGCCATGTAATTTTATGCAATATACATATTTGATAAGTTGTATGCCATGTTTTTGCAGCGAAGTTCACGTGTAATTCGGCGTCAATGGCGTCTATACCAGGGTCTAAGTCGCACTGCCGCCGACTTTCGGTCTCGCGGTGCTTATGCTGCTCCTAGGAATTTCCATACAACGCGGACCATGCAAGTCGTAAAGCCTGTGCTACTTGCCGATATTGGAGAGGGTATATACGAGAATACTACCCCTCCCTGGCCACCCATTATTAACATTTCCTTGTATAGGCATCGTTGAGTGCGAGATCATACAATGGTTCGTTGAGCCGGAAGCCCGAGTCGAGGAGTTCTCGCCCTTGTGCGAAGTACAGAGCGACAAGGCCTCCGTCGAGATTACAAGCCGTTTCTCTGGTGTTGTGAAGAAGCTACACTACGAGGCCGGCGAGATGGCCAAGGTGGGGAAGCCGTTTGTGGATATCGACATACAAGGGGGGGCTAGTAAAGAGGACTTGGATGCTTTGACGGCCCCAGAACCATCCAGAGATGATACCTCAGAACCTTTGAATAAGGCATCTCTGAATCAACCTCCCGGGGGGCCGAGCACCGGAGATAAAACAATAGATACGACGAGGTCTGTAGAGCCAGACCTCCAATCACAGCGGCCAAAGGGCAAATATGCGTCACTAGCAACCCCAGCAGTCCGGCATCTCTCGAAGGAATTAAATGTGGATATAACGGAAATCCAAGGCACCGGCAAGGATGGCAGGGTGCTGAAAGAGGACATATACAGATTCGTAGAGGCCAAGAAGTCCGCCATCCCCGCTGTTCCTCCAGCGAGTTCCTATACTCCAGCACCAAGTGACGTGGAGAAGCAGACGGAAACCCTTGTTCAGCTGACAAACACCCAACACCAAATGTTCAAGACCATGACCCGGTCGTTGAATATCCCACATTTCTTGTATGCCGATGAGATCGATTTCTCGCAGCTCGTACAGCTGCGTCAGCGGCTAAACAAGGTGTTGTCACAGTCGGCCAAGGAGGGCGAGATATCCAAATTGTCCTATCTGCCTTTCATCCTCAAGGCCGTCTCGCTGGCGCTGTACCAATATCCCATTCTGAACGCCCGCTTAGATGTCGACTCCCAGACATCCAAGCCGACATTGGTTCACCGGAGCCAGCACAATATAGGCGTAGCGATGGATACGCCATCGGGCCTTTTGGTGCCTGTGATCAAGAACGTGGGGGCAAAGAACGTTCTCTCGATAGCCAACGAGCTAGCATACCTGCAGTCGCAAGCTTTTGCCGGGAAGCTATCCCTGCAGGAGCTAAGCGGCGGCACGATAACCGTCTCCAACATCGGCAATATAGGGGGTACCTATGTGTCGCCGGTCATTGTGGAGAGGGAGGTTGCGATCCTAGGTGTCGGACGCATGCGCACGATCCCAGCATTCGATGAGCAGGACAGGGTGACTAAGAAGCAGGTGTGTAATTTTAGTTGGTGTGCCGATCACCGGGTGGTGGATGGGGCGACGATGGCGCGAGCCGCCGAAGTGGTACGCAAGATTGTCGAGGAACCGGATGTGATGGTCCTGCATCTCCGGTAGAAAGTGGGAACTAGATTGGACAGGGGTAAGAGAGAGACGGAGGGGAAAGATTTAGACGAGAACGAGACAGCCTCGCCAAGCGGGCCCCTAAGTCTTGGTTAGGATTTTTTTTCTAATATTTCCGTGTCTTGGGGTTGTCATTCAGCTTTCATCGTTCACCGCTCCCCGCTTTGCTCACCTTAGCGGTAGAGGCGGCGGCAGCAGCAAGAGGCCACATGATCTAACGAGCAGTTATATCACATCTGACATATCATAAAGATACCTAGGTTAGAGTAAGTCGCGAGGCTAGCACGGCGTGGCATAGTTATAAGTATACTAAGCATTATTTATTATCTACTACCTATCATATTACTGCATCTTACAGCAGGATCACAGAGTCACATCATACCATTGTAATACCTAGGTCAATGGCTTTTTTTCCCTAGACGAGGTAGGTTACGAAGTTTTGTTATCAGCAGAGAGAAGCCAAAACAAGACAATGGCATTGTCAACTTAAGGTCGCTCTCCGGATGGAGTCAGGCTGGCGGCCGGAAACCATCGTGAGTCGCCCGGCTCCCCGGGAGATGGCCCTCGTGGGTTTTCATTATGTGAGGTATCACTCTAGATTCCGAATTTTCATCCAATAGGACGTCCGTCCTTATAAGGACCATGCGTCTAGACGTGTGACCTGGGCTGATCACCTGGCCTGTTCTCTCTCCGTTTCCCAAAATCCTGAAACTCGGGCGTTACCCACCTAACCTAGGTACCTCTTTTTTTTTTTTTTGCTTTTGCCCTGTCTTGCCTTATGTAGTTTCCGTATAATGAAAATAGGGGATTTTACCCTTAAACGATTGAAGAAGAAGAAAAGAAAAAGGAATATATGATAAGTAACAAGTGACAGTGACATAACTTGATGCAAAGCCACATGTCCCTACCTACCTAGGTAACAGGGTAGGTATGTTGGTAAGAGAGAGAGAGAGAGATAGGTATAATGTATGCACCTCATAGTAAGTAGTAATATGATTGATATACAGGGACACCTTATTATTACTAGGTACGTAGGTAGGTAGTACCATATAAGTCGAGCGAACGAGCCGGAACTGGACAATTGAGGGGAGGCTTACGTTAGTGTTAGAGCGTCGTGATGTTAAGTTGGGTCAGTTTATACATCGACTCCCTCACTTACTCGTTTCTAGGTTCTGTCCCCCCCATCCCCTTTTCGACCCCTCCCCCTGTTCCCTCCCGCTCTCACCCGCCGCTTGGGTATAAGCTTGAGGGGGGCAATAAGCTCCGGCAGTCTTTCCATGTCTCCTGTCTTGCTCGCCCGTCTTCACACCGACTATTGACAGGAATGGGGGGAGGGGGCGAAAGAAACTAGATTGAAAGGGGGGAAAAAGATGAAAAAAGATGAAACTCTTGTTTCCCGGCGAGTCCCGGTGGGAAGCTAATTGTATAATTCGACTACCTACTTTAAGTATCACATAGGTAAGTATGAAATAATGCACGGGTTTCGGATCCGGAAATCCGGGGTAAATAGGGCAATAGGGCTATCAATGTACCGCGTGGCGCGGCGAATTCCTTAACCCCCTTTTTAATTGGTCCCGAGTGCTTACATGTTACTTGAGGTTGTGTAAAATACATGAGTATGAAACATATAGGCGCACTGTAAAAATAGATACACCTATAATCACTGTAATAGGGCCGTGTTTAATGCTCAAGTAGATAGATGTATATCTAGCGTCTGAGGTTAAAGAGAGTGGACCGTGTGATTCGTCTCGTTATCATTCTTGAATCCCCATATGTACTTACTTTCTTACCCGTAAGGCCAGGGGGTTGATAGCTCTTGTGGCAGGAGTGTATATAGCGGGAAAAGACTCTGTGTAGTATATATATGGATATGAAGTGTGGTTGGTGCCTTTTCTTGAAAGACCAGGTTGTGTCGTGTTAGGATAAAATGGACGGAATCTATATGTATTGGGACGATCTACACACAGCAGAGGGAAAAAGGAACCGCGTGAGTCAAAGAGACAAGGAAAAAAGGAAACCGGTTCGCCAGCTTCCCTCCTCTTGTGGAACACATGCAACATTCAAAATAGATTGGGCTCACATAATCGCTTAACAGAAAAAAAACCCAATGATGATAATAAGAAATCCCGCGCCCTTCTCCAAGAACTCCTCTAAAAGGCAGTTCGCAAATGCAGTCCCATAAATGCAGGAGTGCCGCCTCGGATAACCAAGGTTTACTCACATCCACCTCCCAATGCCATCCGCCGAAATACGCCATAACGTGTGTAAGTGTGGAAGTGAACAACAACCAGTCGTTCTTCCATGTATGTAATGCAGCTCACGGGAAGTAAAACAGGCTGTCGGGTTGTCGATCTCAAGATGCGTGTAGGTCGTGCTCCCCCTCCTTTCCTCTCGTCTCCTTCCCCTCCTCGCAGAAAAATGATGCTGCATGCCATGCGGGTGCCACGCTAGATTAGATTATGCAACCTCGTCGATCTTCTGGAGGACCTTTTCCAACGCCTCCCTTTGCACCTCCTCCATGGTGCGACTCACGTCGACGCTGATGACGTCGGTTTCCTCTGCGGTTGGGGGTTCCAATATCGAAAATTGACTGTGAACCATGTTGGCCCCCATGTAATGACCCTGCCTCAGCCCGACGCGTTCTAGGAGGACATCCTCTGGCGCATGAAGGTAGATGAAATGCAGAACAACATCGTGCGAGTAGTAGGGAGCCACCCTGATAACATCCCGGTACTTGCGCTTGAGGGCAGAGCAGGTAAGGACAACACCCTCGGCGCCTCCGGCGAGCTTTCTCAACGATTCCTCTCGCAGGAGCGTGAGCCAGTCCCATCGGTCAGCATCTGTCAATGGTATGCCATTGGCCATTTTTTCAATGTTCGCCTTGGGATGAAACTAAAAGGACAATGGTTAGCAGACGGCAAAGCAAGCATGCCAAAAAAGACATTGATGTGAATAATGCATGTATTGTAAAAAAAAACATACCTCATCTCCTTCAATATAGGGCAGGTTCAGAGCTTCTGACAAGTGCTTGGCAACAGTTGACTTTCCGCAACCGGCAGGTCCAGTTACTAGCCAGATGTGATGGTGCTTAGGAGCCATCTGGCCGTTGAACTTCGCAATTGTGTTGTTCGAAGTCACCGGGACAATCGTTGCATTGATTGGCTTCGGGTTTGTCCCCATGGAGCTCATTGTAGCTATGTTGTTCTGATTTGAGTGGTTCCCGTTTACAGGAACCGCTGTGTCGTAGGATAACATATTTTAAAGAAGGAAATCTCTGCTAGTTAATGAAGGGCGAAGATGGTTAGGGCTTCCGTCTGGGGGTTTCTTTTTTTGAGTTCTTCCTGTTTTTTATAGGGAAAGAAAAACGAGGAACAACTTCCAACTTGTGCTTCTGTTATATATAACCCGCAATAGTAAATTGGCTGAAGGTTGAATGCTCGAGATTTGCAAGTTTCACTGTAGCAACAACATTGGAATGGGAAATGAGGGGATTGAGAGATAGGGCATATGTCTAGCAAACACAAACACGAAATATTCGCAGAGGTCTTTAAAGAAGAATAGGAGGGAAAAAAAGTTAAGGGGCCGAGATGAAAGGAGATGGGCAAGTAATTAAAGTAATGCAATAGTAGAGAAACTGGGAGACGGCTGTGGGCCCGAAAGCGCCGGCGATGGCAGACCTTTATAAGTGGACAGGCCCGAGCACGTTTGTGTGTGTGTTTTCAGGTACTCTCGTGTCTACGGCTAGTACCTACAATAGGTATGGCCATTACGTCCAGGTAGAGGATGACGAAGTGACATCTTTTTTTTTTTTTTTAGGCCGTGCCACAGTGCCGACGGCAGCTCAAACACAATCGAAATCTCAGCGAGTTCTAGTACTTCGAAGGCCTCGAGACGGTGCAGGATTTTTTACTGGGGCCAGACGCTAGAAGAATTCAGAAGGACGTCAAAGAAGGCAATTCTGGTGGGCAACGGGCCAATCAGACGGCAGATGCAACTTTGTTCTTGGGGATTCCGGCTTTATTAGTCGACGTCAAAGGGGGAAGACAGGCAGGGACGAGGGGGGGTTGAGAGGGGTGGGGTGTGGATAATAGTCAAGGATACCTAACCTAACCTGTCTACCTGTGCTACCTGTCTACCTGTCTACCTGTCTGTCTGACATGGACATGTCTGTGTACGTACCTTAGTACCCTAGGCAGGCACGGTACGGATGGCAGATGGATAAATAGGGTACACAAGTAAAAGTATCGATGACTGGTCAAGTACCTTACCTAGCTCGCCCTATGCACGTATTCTTGCCCTTCCAAGATGGCCTCGTTTTTCTAAGATGCAGACAGAAGTGGGGTGGACCTTATCGAAAGCCGGACGAGAGCCGAGCTTGGGCTGCAGCAATCTCTCGAGCAAAAGAAAAAAAAGAAAAAGGTCACATGGAGGCTTACGTCCAGCAGCAGCAATTTGTGGAAGTGAGAGAATACCAAATCCCACCCAGAAGGACTGAGAAAGAAACCCTAATACAGCAAACCCAATCTGCCGGGATTTGGCTGTTAGCATGCAAAGTAAGGAGTTACCTAACCTCCTGAACCGGACAGACATACCTGAACCGCACGGCAACTTTCCTTCTTCCCAAACTACCCAAAGAGGACCCACCGGTTGGAAAACACGCGCTTTCACCTTCTCTAACAATGCAAGCTCGAGAAAAGCATATGTAAGTATTATGTAGGTAGGCAAGAATCCGAGAATAGCAATGTTTGAGAACCGAAAACTGGAGCTGAAGGCCCAACGAACTCATCCCTCATTTCGACTAGTACTACCTTGCGAAACTAACGTTACCTGCAGGCACTTGCACCGTTGGGTACGTATGATACATACATACATCCATCAATACAGGCTGAAATCGAAAGAGAGACAGAGAAAGAGAGAGGGAGAGAGTGAGAGAAAACTGCTACCCACCTTGATGTAGGTAAAGTCCACCGTACCACCTGCTTACTTATTACACTACATATACATAGTAGGTACCGCACCTACAGACTCCGACAGACAGACACTCACCTCTTTGACCTACGCTACACTACATGCCCCCTACCTAATGTAGTGTCAACTGGTAGTGAGATCGAAATATGTGGGGTTGACAGGGAACCAACCAAATAGGGCGTAAATCGGCGAAATCCTGCAAAAATAGACAGGTGCGCGGGATGCAGTGCGGTTTTAGGGAAGTCGGGAGAGAGAGCAGAGTGCGGAGGAAACACGTGGGTTTTAACAGCCAGTGAAGTAGCCGACAATAAGCCGGCCACTCTCCAGAGCGGGCCACTTCTACATAAAGTAGTGGATTTCCGACTTAAATCCCTTCAAACACAATGGCAAACTGCTGGCACTCGACGAGATCTTGAAAGTGGGTTCACGTTCGTGCCGGGGATTCGTCAGATCCTCCCCGTTCTGCCCACAAGATCCAGAAGGGCTGGCGATGACGGAATATTCGGTTGATTCGGCCTTTGCCCGCCCGTCCTTAACTCACCACACCACATCCCACCTCCTTCTAGGTACCTCCCACCTCCCACCTCCCACACCTCTCATGCACCTCCGTCAAGGGAGAGATGGCAGCTGGGCAATCACTAACTGCGTCGTATACATCGGGCAATCAATATCCGGGGCAAATCTCATTCGCTCGCTCACACTTTCTCTTCTTCTTGCGGCCGCACAATGGAAGTTTTCTCGAACGCGATTCTTTACCGTCGATGTGGGAATAAATATAATGACGAAAATCACCTCCTATCATGCTCCGGCATGGGGACCGGGGTATAATCAGCCAGCGGTGCTTGCTGTGACCATCAGTACTTAATTGGCCGACTATTTCAGTCCATCAGCATTCAGCATTACATATACCTACCTACACTAGGTACAGGAGACCCCCAGATGACTGCTCCTGTACACTACAGACATTACCACAGACATTCATTGCAGACCGTCTTGCATTCCTGGGTCTTACAGCTGCAGAATCAACTCTCTGCTTCTAGAACCTTGATCATCTTGTGCAGCTGACTACCTCGCCAGAAGTGTGTAATGCATACCATCTTATTCAATGCAGAGGGAGCTACCTACTCGTGCCTAGCCTAAGCTTCGTGGTCGGCGTAGACTCGCCCTATGTTGGAGGCGGACCTGGTATCCGTTCGCTAATCGCTCACATCGCGAGATATTTCCCTCAGTCTTTCAAAGAGGTTGTTTTCGTCATAAGTATTAGGTATAGTATCAAGATATTCTCGGTTCTCGGTTCAGCTACACAAAGACGCCGCCACTTCCGTCGGCCAAGAGTAGTCACCGGTCTGTACGACAGAAATGGACTTTCGGTGTTAGTGGGCCCGGGGAAGACTGGGGGAAACGGCGAACAATAACTGCCCTCGACTTTGTTTCACCGCTGCAATGATCTGATCGGCAACCCGATTTGTTCGTATTGTGTATTATGCAGTGCTTGCCGCAGACGCCGCCACTTATTCCTTTGCACTACTGAACACAAATCTCTCAGACGTGGTTACACTGTGTTAGAATGAATCCGGGACATCACTACAACATCTGGCTTGGCATTGCAAAGCTAAACCCCAGGATCTTGGTGTGTGGGTTACTATCACGACAACACCTCACACACATACACACATACTCACACACGCACACGCACACCGGTAAAAAAAACAAAACAAAGTGAGCCCGGTCAGGAGCCCCTCGAATGATGTTTGGAGCTCGAAATTCTACTTGAAATAGGTACAGGTAAACACTCGCGTCGATCTCGAACTTCGAAGGACGTCTAGTATATCAGCACGTGCTCGTTGTCTATTGAGTATCAGGCACAGATGCCCGATTGTTTTTCTTCACCTCGCTGCCATGAATTAGGTATTCTGCTATCCAGCTAACAAACAGACAGCAATCAGTGTGGGGTTGCAATACATCTCTCGAATGACTACCGGCATCGCGATGTCATGCAAGCCGCTGTCTGGTGAAGTGTTTGGATCATCCAGGGCTGATGAGTAACACAACTAAAGCCTTACCAGGTATTTCAAAGAAAAGAAGGCGACTGACTGGATGTTTTGGGGGTGCAGTTATTAGAACTGCGCCACCACGTGTCTGTGTCGCCAATCTATGTCTCGCCGAGTGACGCTTTCCAGCCATGGATATCCCAGAGGCTCCAGTCCCGAGCTGTCGCGCGGCTATAGTAGGTGTGTCGTATAGATGCTACAAGATTGGCAATGCTGTCGACAGCTCTAGAGACTGGGGAAAGATCCACTACAGCTGTTGCAAACGCAAACCGGTGTACTAGATGAGTGGTGGGTTTTGCGCGTCAGTAGCTGAAGGCCAACATAGTTTCGGCCCACCTAGTTCTCCTGTTCCCAATGTGTCAATATCCTGGCTCTGTCGCTACTGCGCTGATATCCGGCCAGGCCCAAGAACGTTGGCCCAAACTGTTCGGGGTAAGCCATGCTGATTCGCGGTTCTCACATTACAACCGCCACTACACGCCCAAATTACGGTGGCCCATAGCGAACACTGTTGCAAGCTCTAAAACCCACTACACACACACCATACTCTTAACACCTAGGTACCTACTCTTTTCAACACTTGCACTTACTTTTTTTAATACTTACCTACTCTCTTTAACACTTACTTACTGCGCAACATAACTTATTATTATTTGCATTATTATTTACATTATATTTTATTTGCTTACGTATTTAATTAATGCATTAATAAGTAAGTTATGTAATAAGGTAAGTAAGTGTTAAAAAATAAGTGTTAAAAGGAGTAAGTGTTAAAAGGAGTAGGTGTTAGAGGGTGGCTTTATTTCGAATGGTGTATATGTAGTGGGGTTTTAATGTGTCTGTGTAGTGGGTTTTGGTGTTTGTGTGTTAGTTTTTGAGGTTTGCAACAGTGTTCGCTATGGGCCACCGTACAAATAGGGTTGGTAACCCGTGCTTATGATGTAAAGGATGACCGCATATGGCCTCATTCCTACATACCGATCTGGGTTGCGGGCTGCACACAATACAGTTGGGCTTATATGCGCAAAACATGAGAACCTAGCCCGGCACATGGCTACTTATACGTAGCAAGCAGCTGGAGAGTAAGTACGCTTGGCTGTAGTTGTGCTGCCCGAAGACGGAGAAGCCAGAGACCGCATGATTGGATATATGCTCTGCACCTGACTGGGTGTCCATGCAGTAGCACATCGAGTGAGATCTAATGAAACGTACTGATAACATTTGCTAAGGCTCTTGACATATTGGAACGAAAGCTGCAACTGATCAGTGCCGGCATTTGGTGTTCGGTTGCTTTAAAGGGCTTGGGCTCAGCGAATAAACACAAGTTGTCAGCTTTATTAGTCTGATTAGTCTCGACGCCGTTTTTCAGTGGTTTCTGTCTGTCTGTCTCTCTCTCTCTCTCTCTTCTCTCTCTCTCCCTCTCTTTCTCTCCTGTACAACGGACCTACCTACGAATTAGCAGCCCGCCAATCACCAGCCTTGCTTAAGGGAGAGGTATGGTGGATATAGGGCTGCCGGTGCAGTGTGGGAATGATGTAAGGGTGCTTGTCGCAGTAGGTTTTTAATGGCCCACCGATTTCCTAGGACTGTGGCTGTGGCGCGTGGCAGCACTGCGACTACGACCCGTGGAAGACAACGAAGCAACCCTAATGTATGTACTCTGTACCTACCTAACCACTAATCTTTAGCAGTGTCAAGCATAAAAAAAAACGCGGGGCACCTGCCAAAGTGCCTGACACCAGCACTCAACTCTCCCAACCACCGGGTCTTAGGCAACCCCCTCTCCACGTTTGAGGTAAGCTGCCGTGGCCTATTAGGAATCGAGAAACAGAGCAAAGTTTACCCAGCTGGGGAAAGTCTCGGGTACAAACGGCCAGTGGTCTTTTGGTCCTAATGAACCTCCTCTCCTCGTTGTCTCGAGGTACCACTCGTCCCACCCTGAGACTGTCGCTCTCGAGACTATCTCTACCTCTACCTCAACCTTTACCTCTACCTCTATCTTCTCGCTCTTCTCTTCCTATCTGTACCTCTTCTCAACGTTTGACCTTACCCAACCTTTCCTCCTCGGCCAATTATCTCTCTCCACGCGCCATCCGGACCTTTGTTTCCACCATGGACGCCCAGGAACTCAAACACTATCTCGCTGACGCCCCCCCTAGCGTCGTAAGACTCGAAATCGAGAAGCACTTCGATGCATTGAGTGACAAGCAAAAGAGATATTCCCACTTCATCAGCAGGTACTGGCACCTCCGTGCGCTAGGCTAAGGCTAGGACATTCGCTGATGAGGGAAATTCAGGGCTTCGTTTGAGGGTAACAGGATCGTGCTGAGACAGATCTCCCCTGAGTCCGAACCAATCGTAAGATGACTTGGCCACCTCCCTACTTATGCCCATAGGTGCTACCATGACAAGAATATACACTCACCTGTGAGTAGTTTGACTTCATCTTAGCACTGCACAAAGCTAGCAATGGGGACTGGAAGGGTCTGCAGGCCAAAGCCGGCATATCAGACGAGGATCTAGAGTACTTCTTCCACTATGCTGCCCAATTCCTCGGAAACAGCGGCAACTACAAGAGTTTCGGTGACGCCAAGTTTATCCCAAGATGCCCAGAGTCTGCATTTGCCGCCCTAGCGGCGACATCCCCAGAAGCGCAGAAATTCTACGATGCCACAGCTGGGGCCATCTTCGCCGCCGACAAGCCTGCCCTGATGCACCTTGGATATCCCGATCAGGGGCACATGACAACGTACTACCCCAACTCCCCCGACATCACTCAGGCCGAAATTGATGCCGTCTCGGCATGGATGGAGAAGAAGGGACTACTTCCGGAGAACACCCGGCTCGTGAAGACCAAGGATGGCTCCTTCGAAATCCTGATTGCCTCAGCAACTAAGGTTATCCCCAGCGATGGAGGTGACATTGGAAAGGAGGCCGAATTCAAAGTTGAGGATGGACCCTTGGCGGGGAAGACGATTAAATTAGTCTACGGTGACCATGCAAAGGAGATGGCCGCCATAGCAGCCAGCATCAAGAAGGCAGGGGAGAATGCCGAAAATGAGAACCAGCAGAAGATGCACAACGCCTACGCCAAATCTTTCGCTGATGGTTCGTTGCTCGCCTTCAAAGATAGCCAAAGATTCTGGATTCGCGACAAGGGTCCTATGGTAGAATCCAATATTGGCTTTATCGAGACATACCGCGACCCTGCTGGTATTAGGGGTGAATGGGAAGGCTTCGCAGCTGTCGTCAACCTAGAGCGGACCCGGGCATTCGGGGCTCTGGTGGAGGCGGCTCCTTCTCTGATCCCCTTGCTACCCTGGAGCAAGGAATTTGAGAAAGACAAGTTTCTCTCTCCCGACTTTACCTCTCTGGAGGTGCTGACGTTCGCCGGCTCGGGAATCCCCGCTGGCATTAACATCCCCAACTACGACGATATTCGACAAACCGAGGGCTTCAAGAATGTGTCTCTCGGCAACGTCCTCAGTGCCAAGGCGCCGAACGAGAAGATCCCGTTCATCGCCGAGAAGGATCTCGAGGTATACCAGAAGTACCGCGACGGCGCCTTCGAAGTCCAGGTCGGCCTCCACGAGCTGACGGGCCACGGCTGCGGCAAGCTGCTCCAGGAGACGTCCCCAGGGGTGTTCAACTTCGACAAGGAGAACCCGCCGGTGTCGCCCCTGACCGGCAAGCCCGTGACGACGTGGTATAAACCCGGCCAGACCTGGGGCTCGGTATTCGGTAGCATGGCGGGCGCATACGAGGAGTGCCGGGCGGAACTCGTCGCCATGTACCTAAGCTGCGAGTTCCCGGTGCTCAAGATCTTCGGGTTTGGAGACGGGTCGCCCGACATCGACGGCGAGGCCGGCGACGTACTCTACGCATCCTACCTCTCCATGGCGCGCGCCGGCCTCGTCTCGCTCGAGATGTGGGACCCCAAGAGCCGCAAGTGGGGGCAGCCGCACTCGCAGGCACGCTTCTCGATCCTGCAGTGCTTCCTGCAGGCCGGCGACAACTTCTGCAAGCTCGACTACGCGGGCGACGGCGACCTCTCGGGCCTCACCATCAGCCTCGACCGCGCCAAGATCCCGACGGTCGGCCGCAAGGCCGTCGGCGACTACCTGCAGAAGTTGCATGTGTACAAGTCGACGGCCGACGTCGAGGCTGGCACCCGCTTCTTCGGCGACATGACCACGGTCGACGCCGACTTCTGGGGCAAGCAGGTGCGCGACGAGGTCTTGCGCAACAAGCAGCCCCGTAAGGTCTTCGTCCAGGCCAACACGTACCTCGACGAGGCTAGCGGCAAGGTCACCCTCAAGCACTATGACGCCACGCCCCAGGGGCTGATCCAGAGCTGGGCGGAGCGCCAGGTCTGACTACCATCATCATCACAATCAGCGTCGTCATCTTTACTATCTCCCTTCTCCCCCTCATCAGCGCGACTATAGTCGTTTCGCATCATCGATGATGGAGGGGGGGGCGGGGTGTCAGCTTGTAGTAGAGTAGGAACAAGTTGGTACATAAGATTTCCCGTAGATGATAAGAGAGAGATAGACACACAGGGACACAGACACCAACCATCTCGCCCGGCCCTCTTCCCTTACCAATACCTACTTAACCTAGTTGTCTAGCCTCCTTATTACCACAACAAGTCAAGTAGGTTAGGCAATGAGTGAGTGAGTGAGTGGTATGTATTACGAAAAGAAGAGAGAGAGAGAGAGAGAGGGGGGAGAATACAAAAATTCGCACAAATAAACAAAAAGTATAATGAATAAAACTAAGAATAAAGAGAAGAGACCGAGTAAAAAAAAGTACCTTTGTTACGTTTAGAACTTTGAGTTGGCGCTATCCAATGCTCGATTCGCCAAAGTTGGTAAGTCAATAAAAGGCGTATCAAATGCGCGCCTTACAAGAGCACTTGAGATTTGTGTCGTACTAAAGATCTTGCCGTTGCAAGATGGCTTACATACCCCATATGGGCATTTGGTAATTCAGATGTTCCTTCCCCTGAACTCAAGACCTCCCTCGGGTTTGAAATCCATGCATAATATCATAATAGACTTCGGTTCAGCCGGCGCGTAAGTAGAGTAGACATATAGATCACGAAGAGGAATGTGCAGCCTGCCGGCTTGTCTTTATAGTCTTTTTTTGTTGACTAAAACCTCAATTACAGACGCCTGAATCAATGTGACCGATGCCTCAACGTCCAGATGCAGTTGGCAGAGCCAAGCCCAGTTCCGAGATCCGCCGTCGTCCGTGAATTCTGAGTGGGTTCTTCTCTAAAGCAACACATAATCCCCCCTCCGAAATCAAAGCCCTAACCCCCGATTCGTTGAAAATCTACCACTTCATCTCGTGGGGCTTGTCGCCCTTGCGTAGGCTGAAAGAGCTCGCAAGGTAGCTGGCGAGCAGGTCTACCTTCTTGATGTTGGCGATCAGAGCCTTGTCAATGGCCTTCTGGTCCGCCGCCCGACTGCTGCTGATCTCCTTCTTCTGCAAGACAAATACTGTCAGTTCCACTGGCGACACAATCAGAGTGTTGCTGGTTCGCTCGTACCTGGGGCTTCTCGCCCTGCTTGAAGAAAGCCTCCTCGCCCGCCTTGTCCTTAGCCTTGTCCCGGGCGAAGTACGAAGCCTGTGCGATCTCGGAGATCTTGGCCTCGTCCAAACCAGCCAGGTCGATCTTGTAGGAGGTAGCGATGACGTAGCGGGAGTTGACTCGTCTCAGGGGAACACCGTTGATCTTGAAGGGGCCGGTCACGAGCAGGGCACCCTGCTCGAGGTTCTTGAGGAGGACTACACGCTTTCCACGGAATCGGCCAGCAAGAAGGATGAGGACGGTACCGGGCTGGAGAGACGGTCTCGGGGTCCAGGGTCGGAGAGCCTTGCGGACCTATGAGGCAGATATTGATTAGCAAACTATGGATGCATTGGAAACATGGAAACCCCGTGTCTTGAAGTCTGGTCGGATAGCGACCCTAGTCGAACGAAGTCCTTGCGACCACTTCCTATGCCACCCACGCCCGCATACGCGCCCGCAGTCTTCCTGGACGTAGAAGATAGAGACGCAGTATTGCGGCATCATTTTAATAAGCCAAGTCAAGACCCGCACTAGGCGCACAGCGCACAGCGCACAGAATTACTGCCGGCCCCTCGGACGAACAATGGGCAATCATAATAATAATTTTCGTTCGCAAAGGAATTCGTATCGTGGGTGGTGTGAACTGGGAGAACTCACCGTCTTGGGCTTCGACTCATCCTCAGCCGGGTACCACTTCTGGGCCTTCTGGGAAGGGTGAGGGACCTCCCGGGTCGACTTTCCGAACGTCTTCTTGGTGCTCGGCTGCGACATGGTGAAGGTTAGTAGTCGAGTGGTTGGTGGTGGTGGAAGGGGGAAAAAGTTGACGGGATTCCTCAGTTGGTGATGATGCGAGGTCAGAAATTCCACTTGCTGCGCAAAAAGATCAATTAGTTGTGGGTTTAGGCGAAGCCCTGGTGCCACACATGGCATGGAATCAGAACCGGTGGGAGGTTCTACGTTGTGGCTTGTGCGCACTTGCGGAATTTTCAAGGGGCCGATCCCCACCCAGGTGCCCAGCTAAGTACCTAGGTACTTAAGTACTTAGGTACTAAGATAGAGGCGGGGTGCCAATGGACGGGAAGGTCTGGCATCCATCCTGTCCATTGGAATTACCTAAGCTACAGCTGAGACCTACTTAGGTAGGTACCTAGCTGGATTTTGGACAAACCTAACCCGCTTCTGCCCGCTACAATACCTACTATAGTACCTTGTACTAAGTACCTACCAAAAGTTAGTTTGATGTAATACATTATGTAGGTAGGTACTAAGTGTGGTTGGCTTAGTACCTAACTTAAAAGTCCAAGCTCCCCAGTTCTGACGAAGCTCTACTGTAGCCTTGCGTCAATCAACTTCACACATACATCAATACATACATTGAAACGCAGAAAGAACACCGCTCAAGAACCACACTCACCCACGGACTTGACGATATCTCTCACGATCTTACGAAACACCAGTCCCCAGCTACCATGTCGATAACGCCAATTATAACCTTCAAAGCGGGTATATGCGATGTTGATGTGCGTTCGTCTTAGCTGGCCATGAACTACACCTACATCACAATACTAATGCCCGTTTCCAGAACTCGTCAAAACCCTACAAAGTGAAGGCCTCCCCACGCCCCGGCTACATCTACCTGTACTCTGAAGATGGTAAGCAAGCCACCGAACCCCCGTCAACTTCCCTAGATAGCATGCTCACCATTCCGCCGTTGTTCAGATCTGATCCACTTCTGCTGGCGGGAGCGCAGCGCTCCTCTGCACCAGCCCGAACTCGACCTCGTAATGGTGCCCACCGATGGACACTTTGTTCCTTACGAGCTGAAGACCCCCGACTCCGCTAAGACGAACGGCCGCATCTTCGTTCTGAAGTTCCTCTCATCCTCCCAACGACACCTATTCTGGCTGCAGTCGAAACCCCAAGGCCGGAGTGGCGATCCCAGCTGGCTGAGCCCCCGTGACCGCAAGATCGGGGAGATTGTCGATAATCTACTACAAGGCGAGGAGGTGGATGTGGCTCATGAGCTGGCCTCGATTAATAACAGCGACAACGACGACCGACGCGGAAATGACGGTGACGAGACCATGGAGGATGTCCCAGGCCATGGTGATCCGAGCGATCCCCGCGGCGGCAGCGGAGGTGCTGGGCCGGACGCTACGGGCGGCGATATACGAGAAGAGGGCGAAGGTGCGCGAGAAGGCGGAGCCGACGGGGCCAGAGCGTAGGTTCTCTCTCAATTCATGACTTCGCGGCGTTACGAGAATGGGGCCCGAGAAGAGAAAAAACTGCATGATTTGTTTTCTACTGGCGCAGAATACGGGAGAGAGCACTCGAACCGTAACAGCACTGGGCTGTCGTGTACTACTAGAGATGAGTTCTCAATGAGAAACTGCCGCATTTTCCCAATACACATCACACATTGCTTTCCGAGTCTTCTCTCTCCGGCCCTAGGACTTCGCGCTGACACCGTTGTTAGTGCTGCCTCCGGCGTGTCTGACGCTGCTACTGCGGTGAGAAATTTCCTAGATTCGCTGAAGGGCGGTGCCGGCGCCGCTGCTAGCCAAGAGGGAGGGAAGCTGTACCCACTCCTGTCGGATCTTCTCCCACCTCCCGTCACAGTCCCCATGGCCCGAAGCGCAACCGAAGAGCAGGTCGACAACCTCCTCAGCTACCTGCCGCCTTCAGTTCTAGTGCTGTCGCAGCAGGCCGACGTGGGAGACAGCACGGCGGAGCCCACTGCAGACGCGATAGAGGCCGCCAAGGCCGCCATGAGCCTGGGCCAGAAGAAGGCGCTCCTAGAGAAGGTCCTACGGAGTCCGCAGTTCCACCAGAGCCTCGCCAGCCTGACTATGGCGCTCCGAGACGGCGGTCTTCCCACCGTCGCCGAGGCTCTCGAGATCAAGGTAGAGAACGGGGGCTATATGAAGGGTAGCCAGATGCCCCTGGGCGGGGGGGACGCCGTCGAGGCCTTCGTCGAAGGCGTCAAGAAGACGGTGCAGCAGAAGGAAAAGTAGACAGGGCGAGTTTCAAATTCAAGTCCTGCGCTTGGCTAATGGAGGGCCATGTCTACTAGTTGCCACTACTATTTCTACATAGAGGAGGGAAACGCACCCGAGCGGGTGCATACCTAACATAGAAGCAATTCAACAGGGCGCACACGACGAAGGTGACGACGATGATGATTGACGATTACCTACGTGTCTTTTTTTTTTCCTTTCTTCTACCTTTGGTCTCTACGTGCATGCATACGGTTTCTTTTTTACTCATGAACCTTTTTTTAAATTTTCTCCGAGAAGAAAGAGAAAAAGAAAAGTAGGTTAGTTGGTTTAGGGGGTTGGAGAGGAAAAGGGTTTGGGTTTTTTTTTTCAAGTGCTCGTGTTTATGATTCAAAAATATCCAAAAGAAGGTAAAGAATAGTAATAGTAGAAAAAAAACCACCCCAGCAACAAAAAACAACAAAAAACAACTTCTTGCTCTAATGCATATGCCCCCCTATTCCCATCCCGGCTTTTTTTCTTTTTTTTTCTTCTTTCGCTCTCAAAAACCGTCCATCGGAATGTTGTTATTTCTATGGTACATTTTAAACAACCCCCCCCCTTTTTTTTGACCGCAGGGTACGATGGATCAGACAACCACTCCTTTTTTTCTTTTCTTAGCCCGTGTGTGTGTATATGTCCATCTCTTCAATAATACCACGGCAGCTTGCGGCGCCAAACCTCGTCCTCCTCCGCAGCAAGGCGCGCGCGCCTCGCCTCATCGAGCAGCTCTTCCTCGGAGCGGGGGCGCAAGGGGGTAGTAGCAGTGGTGGTGGTAGTCGGGGTCTGGCACCCGCGCAGGCCGATGAAGCGGCCGATCTTGCGGCGCTTCTCCTCGAGCGGCAGGTCGGACGACCACGAGGCGATGGGGCAGGGGTAGTGCAGGGTGTAGCGGCCGGGCGTGCGCTGGTGGTAGAAGTGCGCCAGCGCCTCGAGCTCCGGCTCCGTCAGCAGCCAGAAGCTCAGCAGCGTCCCCGGGAACGCCGGGTGCACCTCCCCCGACGTCAGCTGCACCAGCGGCGCCAGCGGCAGCGCCATCTGCCGCAGCTTCTCGCGGAACGCCGCGTTCTTGGCCGCCCGGCGCTGGCCGAGCATGCTGCCGGCGGTTGGCTGTTGGGGGTGGTGGTGGTAGTCGTTGTTATTGTTGTTGTTGTTGCTGCTGTTTTGCGCCTGGTTCTCCATTCGGAAGAGAATTTCGGTTCGTGCTCGTGAAATAGGGGATGGGCGGAACGAAAATAAAAGGAGAAAAAAAAGTGCTCGTGGCTTGCTTAAGTAGTGCGAAGAGAAATAGGTAGAGGAAGAAGAGAAGTATAAGAGGCACGTTATTGTACCAAAACAATGAAATAAATAGAAAGCGATCTCAGGTGTTGTGCTGGTATCTGGTGAATCGGCCTGTGTGTATGGCTGACTGTGTGTGTATGTCTTCTACACAGAAATCGTTCCCGTCTTTTCTAGCTATGAATGCAACGGCGTGAGAGGGCGATAGACGTGAATCGCTTTACTAGAGAGTGTGAATGTAACTTGAATCAACAGTCCCTTCTGAATTCTGGGAGAGGTTTTTTTTTTTCGACTTTTCTTCTTTTTGGTTTCTTAAGAATTGGCCTTTCGACGATGTGTGTCAAGCCGCCAGCAGCTATATTAAAGAATGTGAAAAAAATATAATAGGAGAGGAGGGTACGGAGACCTTAGGAGAGAAATGAGCACTTGGAATCTATAATAACTATACGCAGCTGCTGGGGTACACGGGACACATGGAAGAAAAGCCTCGAAGTTCGCGGGCGTTGGGCCTACTCTTCTTATAGTTGCTAGGCCTCTGACGATTTCCTTTGTTAGCTGCACGACGCCTTTGTCCATACCAACCCTTCCGCCCGTCTTTATTTACCAACACCCATCACGGGACAACGCTAGGCTTTGTTTAGAACATCGAGTTTCTACAAGACATGAGAATGACAAAAGACGTGTTGAAAATGTGTTCAAGAGTCATGCAATGAATGGGATGGATAAACATTTTTATTTTTGACCAGGCTCGAAAGCTCTCGTCTCACAATGACTTGGTCGCCCCTGGATATACTCAAACAAACTCAATGTCACGGTTTCCTATAATTAGTGTCTAGTTGCTTTAATATTAATGTGAATAGATCTTTCAAAGACCTTTCCACGCGAGTTTGGCAATGTGGTCGGCCTTTTTCCTGCTCTGCTTGACAAAGCCCGCGGCTCTCATTTCGGCTAATGCGCGATAGAACAGAACAAGTGCGGTGCGCTCATCTAGTCCCTCTTCATTATCCTCCCCGACGGTTGCGAAATATGCGGACCAGAGATCGGCACTATTGATGAGAGAGCCGGTCTCGAGGTATAGTTGATAGAGTATAGCTGTTGCTGGGAGAGTCGGCATAATCTGCTCTCCCCGTGACTTGCAACAGGAACAGCCTAGGTAGTCATGGGGACGTGATAATGCTCGTTCAACGACAGTCCTCGGTCGTGGAACAAATACATCTCGATATGGTGTCTTTGCATCGTAGAGCCAAATTTCGTTGTACGGCATATCCCCTGCCCCTTTGATGCGCAAAAGGGACTGCAGATGTTCCATAAGGCGATCTGTCAGGGCGGTGTATGACTTGTCCTCGTCGGTGAGTGTTGCCGCATCGTGACTGAGCTGTACTTTCTGGGCGACAACAGTTGCCCGTAATATTTTGTTCTGGCCGCTGTACTTGCTACGAAGAACATGGCCTTGCTCCTCGGCATCCTTCTGCAGTTGTTTAGTATCGGCCAACATGCCGGAGAGGATTGTAACAGTGTTCTCTAGTTCTTCCACGCAGGCATCAAGACCTAGGCCCGAGTCGCCATCTTTAATAGCGTCTAGCACACGAGTCAGGAATGAAGCACTGTCGACTGGCTGCATCCGTTTGATAGACTCTCCAAAGTCTATATTCTGGTCTGATAGATCTACGCCATTCAAAACGGCGTCCAGGTATAACCCAACGAAGTCTCCGGATGGACTGGTGCTGATAACCATCATATTTAGAATACGCAAAAGATCGACAACCCATCGACGAGATTGTTGCATGCAATTTCGTACATGTTCAACCAGGTGTTTATCATCGTCAAGAAGCAACCTAGCCTGCTCTATGTCACCCTCTTGAACAGCTGTCTCCACTAATCGACGGAACGATGGTAGGCCCCGTATGGATTCAATGTGCTCTTTCTGAAGCACATCAGCCTCCAATTCCTCGGCCAGAAATATCGCCAAAGGATTCGCATAGAAATGGCACATATATGCATACTAGACGGTATCGTTAATTCCCAGGCGCCTAATGGCCTAGCGAGAGCAGGACGGCTCACCTTTACCGAACTAATAAAGAGCGGGATGCTCGCCACTTGATCTTGTTGACGCTCTAAAAGGAGCCGGGCATAATTTGGGCCCAGCCGTAACGGGGCATCGGCATGTGCAACGGCGGTTTTGAAAATCTTGTCAACAATTGATGCCGATTGCTCGACATCGAACTGATCGCCGTATAGGCATTGGCAGGTCGACTTTAAGAGTCGCGCCTCGAATAACTCAACTGAAGTGGCTACGCCGAATAAGAGAGCAAAAGGGATACGATCAAGCCACGAACTAATCCACTTGTTAGCCGACAGGAGATAGAAGAGGTGTATTTCTTCGTATCAACTTGCCTAAAAAGCGATATCAAATCTGATAAAAATCCACTCTCAAAAGCTTCGCTATCCTGGAAAGCAACAACGACATGGCGTCGGGGCGTAGATTTGAGGTGGGCGTGAAGGGCCTCCAGGTCGTAGTTGAGAAACTTAGGCCCATCTTTACTCACAGACAATTCCAAATCATTCTCGTCAGCGGCGCCTCTGACGACGGTATCGTGAATGATCTTTTTCAGGGCTGCCTTCAGGTTAGATGCATCGCCAGACCGCAAACGCACAACAGTAGCATCGGCCTGGCCATGCAGGGTGTCGGAAAGTTGCTCGAATAAAAGATCCTGCGAGGCAAGATTGGGCCCGGTGATGATGAAGGCAGACGGGATCTTGCCTGCAGGCGCGTGATCTGGAACGTCTTGCAGGAATGATGTGACCTGGTGCAGGGTAGACTGGTTTGCGTCTCGAAGGATTCGCTGAATTCGCTGGTCAATCTGAGACCAGCAGCGGTCAAACAACTTTTGGCGTAGCTGTGAGCAGCGCTCGCTTTCGTCACCGCCGAAGAGACGCGGGAAGGCTAGAGCACTGGCTACTTTCCGGGACTCGGATTTGTTCAGCTTCTTGGACACCTTTCTCCGTTTGGCAGGACGGGTTCTGTCCTCGGCCTCTTCTGAAGGGTCGAAGATGTAGGCCCCCTATAGACATGATCAGTCATGACATGCAATGCGCGTATGCCGGTACGGTGCAGGTGGGTTTTACCTGGTGTTGCTTTTCTTCAAAGACTCCACTAGGAGTCTCGTGAATAGCCATGGTATGTAGAGCCTCTCCTCTTACTTGGTGAGGTGAGGTGAGAATGGAGATGCGGAGGCATGTGTCAAGTAAGTAAATAAGTAAGAGGCAGGTTAGTGAGTGTATAGTGTAAGTATAAGTATAAGTATAAGTGTATAGAGGTACTAGGTAAAGGGGTGAGGTGAGACCCCTACCTTAGTAGGTAGTACCTACTTTAACTTAACGCGACTTTACGCGTGTTGTAAGCGGATGGACCTATTCTTATTAGGCCTACCTTACCTAGAGGTAACTGTACCTTGTAGGTTAAAATATAGTGGGCCTAATGGTGGGGTCTTAAATACATATATACCTATAGTACCTAGGTACATATGCTTAGGTACATACAAAGGTATGTAGGTAGGAGATAACGGTGTCGATAACAGATAAAGATATACTGATAATGATATGAAAGTGTAAGGATCCAACCTTATCTACTACCTAGGTTAAGTACCTTAGGTTAGTACTACCTACTTACTGTACTTACCTACCTATGATGTATGTATAGAGGCACCTTTCGTAACTAAAATTTTTTGATGTCGCCATGTCGGACTTACAACTTTATAACCCATCATTAACAAGCAGCCACGAGAACGAGAACTTGCATGAGAAACTCGATCTGGCAACGTAAAGTGCCATGCCCTTGAGGAATCCCTTATTCGATTTTGGTCCACGCAACTTTGTCTGCAGGTCGTGCCGGTCAACTCTGCAAAAATCTTCACAACGGCCCCTACGATATTCCTCACAAGCCGCCTTTGCGCAAAGCCGGCAAAAGTCAACCCATGCACCTTCTGACGAAGACGCTGAGCGGCTCAAAACCCTACAGACCCTTGGACTACTACAGGATGAGAGTCCCAAGCTTACAGTCAATTATTTCGAGCAAGGCAGGCGTGGTAGAGTTCGACGTCTGCGGAATGCAGACGAGTTCCACCAATCGCTCACCGATGCTCGTGACATAGAAACCGGGCTCAAGGAGCTCGAGCAGCAGCTAGAGCAGGCAACCCAACTTACCAAGGCTCTAGAAGAACTTGGAGGCGGGGAACGAGCCAACGAACTGCGACAACGATTCGCTTCCGAGACCGACGCTCCAGACCTGCCGTCTGATGCAGACAATAATTATTTGTCGTCACAGACGCCACCGGTGTCCAGTCTCATGGCACACATAAGAGATCCTAGCATACGCCTAAGACAGGCCGAGAGTATGACTATCACTCAATTCAACTCCAGGGTGAAATTATTGGCCAAAAAAATAGATTCGGGAAAGATAACCGCTCGTAGCATTCTTGGACTCTGGAAAGCGTATGCTGTGTTGCGCAAACAAGTAGTGCGATACGATGTTACGATCCCCCCGGCCCTCTGGGACTTTCTCTGGCAGGTTATGTCCCTCGACCGCCCTGACAACGCCGATCGCATGACGCACATCTACTATCTGGCAAAAGACATGCAACAAGTCGGTGTTCCATTGAAGCCCGATCAACAAGTCTTGGCTATTGAAGCCATATTCATTGACGGCTGGAAGGAGGAGGCTATTGAAAGCCATAAGCGCTTCATGCCCACGCTTGGCGCCAATCCGGATGTCTTTTTCGACTTCTGGCAACTTGGACTTCGAATGCAGTGCCTGATGGGCAACGTTGAGCAAGCCGAGAGAATGATCGATGCCATCCTCAAGTCTCCCCGCAAGGGAGACCCCCGTTTCATAATGCCATACATAGGTCTATGTACAAAAAGCCCCGAGACTTTAAGCAAAGCTTTCGGAGCATACAGACAACTGAGGAAAACTCTCGGAGATTCGATGACGATTGAGGACTACGATCAGATCATAGCCTATTTCCTGCTTACAGATCACGTTGACCTAGCACTGTGTATTTTTGTCGATATGATGAAATCCGGGGCTATCGATCTCTATAAAAAGTCAGATTATCCTACAAGCATTGCCAACCCATTCTTCTTTGGCAAGTGGGTGAAACGTCTCATAGGGATTGGTGATCCTGAAGGTGCTTATAAGGTCTTTCTATTCATGAGAAGCAAGAACGTCGTGCCGCACGCAATCCATGTCAACGGCCTAGTGGGCGCCTGGTACCGATCCGGAATTTCTAGAAATATACTGCAGGGAGAAACGGTGGCGTGGCTCATGATCAATGCGCGCCTCCAGTACGTCGAGATGAGAAAGCGGTCTTTGGCTCTTCCTCATAAAGTTTCGCTGCGACGGCACGGGAATGGATGGCCAAATGCTACCCTAGAGACATTTTGCCTCGTCGCAGAGAACTACCAACAACGGGGACTACACACGAAAATGGAAGAGCTATGGAGGGCTTTTAGAGAGGCCGAGCTAGCACCCGACTCATTCATGATGAACCAGCTGATGCTCTCTTACCTTCACAGCGGAAAAGCCTCGCATATCCTGTCTTTGTTTCGTGGCCTAACCGAGAAATACTCGATAGTTCCGGATGGTCAAGTTTTTATGAGTCTCTGGAAATCTCTAACCGTAAACCGTCTGATACACATAAACGAAGACGATGCTAAGAAAGAGGCTTCGGTCGCTCGAGGCATGTTTTCTGATATGATGAAGTTTGCTGCTGTTTTTGAAAAGGGAGGACTCGACGTCATTTTAGCGAGAAGAGTTTTGCATTCGTTTCGCAAAGTGCATGATACCATAGGGCAGCTCCTAGCCTATCGAGCATTACGACAAATTTTTGGCGTATTACCCCCCGAGGCCGTGGTCATCGAACTATTGACGGGATCTGAGGACCTAGATAAGGCCGCAAGGGGGAGAGGCGTGAATCGACTCATCGAAGCGAGAGCACGTGTCGACCATTACCTCAAAGGGAAACACGGGGAGCTCGTCGAAGCAGGAAGACTAGGCAAAGACGACCGATTACCACCAGAAGTGGTCAGGGAAGAGCTCAATAATTATGTAGAACTCTGTTTACAGGCACAGGCCATCCGCGAGTCTGAGGGGGCAAAGGATGTCATAGAGCAGAAGATTAAACAGGCTGCTCGGGTGATGGGCTTGGAAAAGAATGTCAAGAGCGAAGAGACGACTCGGGGCACCGAAGAGGTGACTCGGGGTATTGAAGAAGTGGCCCAGGGTATTGAAGGGATAGCTCAGGGTACCTAGGTAGAAGAAGAAGCTTCCATGTTCCTAGGAGATGTCATAAGTACTTAATTATGTACCTACTGGTTTTGGTTTGTACTATAGTATCTAGCATTAGCATAGCCGGTCGTCATCTCTCAATGAACATACTTACTCTCTCAGGTAACATAAGGTCTTAACAGTGCTAAGGTTAAGGTTTCTGTTACACACGCACCCGTGGACTAGAGCTTAAAATATGTAGGTAAGTACCTAGGCAGCTCAGCCAATAATCCTAGGTATTTGATCTAAGCACATAAGGTTTACATAAGCGGGGAGGATCTGCAAGCTTGGACATCCCTGCGCGCACATTTGTTTGATAAGATGGGAAAATTGGAAAGGAAAGAGTAAAAATCAGGGATTAGCCGAGACTTCTCCGGGCGCCCGCCAAAGCAACTTACCCTCAATTTTTATTCATCGCCTGGGCCTTGACTTCAATTCTTCACCATCGCCATCACCCACCAACCCTCCACCACACACAACACACTCGGCTTTAAATATCCTAACTTCACCAATAAGAAGATATGGGAGCCAGCAAGCAGAAGAAGGCGGAATACGTGAGCTTACCCGATCAATTCCCACATGGCGCCGACTCTTCTCTGACCAAACCCCGCTGCAGTTCCCCAAGCTCAAGGGCTTGTTGGAGGATTACAAGTCCGTCTTCATCGTCACCGTCGACAATGTCAGCTCGCAGCAGATGCACGAGGTCCGACAGGCTCTCCGCCAGGAGGCCGTTATCCTGATGGGCAAGAACACCATGGTGAGTGACACCGGTCCGTCTGTCGCCCCGTCCTGCTGCTAATCACCATGTGCCCATTCGCCCTTCTCCAGGTTCGCCGTGCTCTCAGGACCTTTATCACCGATTCGCCCGAGTACGAACGACTCCTTCCCTTCGTCAAGGGCAACGTCGGCTTCGTCTTCACCAACGGCGACCTCAAGACCATCCGGGACAAGATTCTCGAGAACAAGGTCAGGGCCCCTGCCCGTGCTGGTGCTGTCGCCCCCGACGATGTCTGGGTTCCCGCTGGAAACACTGGCATGGAACCCGGAAAGACCTCTTTCTTCCAGGCTCTCGGTGTCCCCACCAAGATCGCCCGTGGTACCATCGAAATCACCACTGATCTTAAGCTCGTTGAGTCTGGCAACCGTGTCGGTCCTTCCGAGGCCACCCTGCTCAACATGCTGAACATCTCTCCTTTCACCTACGGTCTAGGCGTCGCGCAGGTTTACGACCAGGGCAATGTCTTCCCCCCCAGTGTCCTAGACATTGGTGAGGAGCAACTCCTCAAGACCTTCAGCAGCGCCATTACCACTATCGCTTCTCTGTCGCTGGCCCTGAACTTCCCTACTCTGCCGTCTGTTATCCACTCTTTGGTAAACAGCTACAAGAAGGTCTTGGCTGTTGCCGTTGAGACCGAGTACAGCTGGCCCGAGATCGAGGAGCTCAAGGACCGCATCGCCAACCCTGATGCCTACGCTGCTGCCGCTCCTGCCGCGGCCACCGAGACCAAGGCTGAGGCTGCCAAGGAGGAGGAGAAGAAGGAAGAGGAAGAGGAGGAGTCTGGTGACGAAGGCTTCGGCGGTCTCTTGTATGTGACCCTTTATCCCAACCTAGGAATATTTACAACCCTGCTAACTATGATCTTTTTTCTAGTGACTAAATTTCCTGGCATGATCACGGTGTTGTCGGACTGGAATGGGACTAAACTTCGGTTGGGTTTACAAGATCTAGGCCTACGGATTGCGAGGGTACATAGATCTTTGCTGGTCAATTAAGGCACATTGCATCTAGCAAGGCAGAAAAAAAAAGAAAAAGAGTACCAACTAAGACTTATGTGTCTGTGAAATGCCACCTACGAATCTAGCACACAGGGACGATGCTACTTATACCAAAGCAAAGGTTAGTCAAGCCCATTTTCTTCTTCCCTTTTCTTTTTTTTCCCTCTTCAGCTATCCCCACTCCCTACAAAGTGTTCAATGATTATACAAACTATAACTACAGAGCTTTTTAACCCTGATCTTATTTGATGACAAAATTATCACCCTATGAGAACACGCCATTTTTATAACCCCTTGACCATCCTTTTTTTTTAAGTTGAAGAGTAGGGGAATGGAGTGGGCTGACTTATTTACATAGACACTTGTAGGATACAGAAGGGAACCCGATTTTTTCAATACCCATTTCGCTCTCTCTCCCCCTCTCCCTCTCCTTCATATCCTCGAGGGACGTTGATGGAGTACCTAACCTAGGTATGTGTGTATGTATGATAATGAAATTGACCGTGCATCCTTATCTCCTACGCACGCCCCAGAAACCAGTAAAGAAAAGAAAAAAATAAAAAGTAAAAACACACATTTTTGTCGTCCTCTCATGAACTCGTACAAATGTCCATCATAATAATCCATCTGTTGCCATTCTTCCTATGCCTGGTCAATGATCCATCCTTTTCCTATGTTCTTAGGTGGAAGCGCCTGATTTGCCGTGTTGTGACACAGGTCCGGGTATCAATTCTCCCCCCCTTTTTTTTCATTTTCCTCACTTTCATGATACTATCGTAACCCCTTAGATATTACCTACCTACTTTAGAAGTAGGCACTTTATTTCATTTTAGGTATCCTGTTTTGCACTTGTCTTCCGCTCTCCCGCGACATCACCAAGGGTACCATCATTACCGGCGTCCGTACTAGCACCAGTTACAGTAGTCGTGCCAGCGAGAGCCGAAGAGGAGGTAGTGGCCAGGACGTCGCTAGCCACCGCGATGGCGGCCTCGGGCAGGCCGGCGAGGCGCGCGACCTTGAGAGCGTGGCTCTGGCGGTTGATGCCCCTGCGCAGACGGTGCAGGTAGACGAAAGTGCCAGTGGCTGGGTCCTCCTCGACGTCGGTGGTGTACATGTCGACGGGCCCGCTGCCGCCGGTGGTGGTTAGGCCGCGGGCGGCAGCGAGGTCGGCGATAGCGTGGAAGTGGGTGGCGAAGAGGGTGCGGCAGCGGTTGACGGTGGCGAGGTGATGGAGGGCGGCGAAGGCGACGGCGGTGCCATCGGAGGGGGTGGTGCCGCGGCCGACCTCGTCCATGATGACGAAGGAGCGAGGGGTGGCGGCGCGCAGGATCTGCGCCGTCTCGAGCATCTCGACCATGAAGGTGCTCTGGTCGTGGTACAAGTTGTCGGCCGAGCCGACGCGCGAGAAGACGGCGTCGACGAGGCCGAGGGAGGCGTGCTCGGCCGGCACGTAGCACCCCGACTGCGCCATGATCGTGATCAGCGCGTTCTGCCGCAGGTATGTGCTCTTGCCCGCCATGTTGGGGCCCGTGATGAGCCAGAGCTGGCCCGCGCCTTGCCCCTGTCCCCCATCCGCACTACCCGTGGTGCCGACGAGGCAGTCGTTCTTGGTAAAGGAGCGGCCCTGCTCGCGCAGGCCGCCTTCGACGGTAGGGTGCCGTCCGCCGATGATGACGTGGGAGGTCGAGTCGTTAAGGATGGGCCGCGTGAAGCCGTGCTCGACGGCTAGGCGGGCGAAAGACGCGGTGACGTCGAGCTCGTCGAGCACGGCGGCGTTGCGGCGTAGGCGCACGAGGTTGGAGACCACGAGGGTACGCAGGGCGGCCGCAATGCGCTGCTCCTCGGTCTGGATTTGGAAGCGCACCTGGTGGATTTTCTGGCCCAGGAGCGTCCACGCGGGTATATGGTAAGCGCGTGTGCTACGACTCGACGACACTGCTCTCACGCCCGGGTGCATCTCCACGAGTCTCGCCGCTGTGGCGTCTCGTGCATCCTTTCCCTTCACATGACAGTAGTGTCCCAGGTTTGGAGACCAACGGAGCGTCAGGCTCGGGGCGTCAAGACGATTTCGTAGCGTCTCTCCCAGTTTTTCTTTCTCCTCTAAGAACTGAGACAGCTCCGAATGTAAATCTTGGAGGCCTACGCTCGCGCTAGGCTTCATCACGAAGATGAGGTTATCTTCGGTATGGTAGTCACGCAACGAAGTAGTAGCCTTCTTGGCAACCCTCTGAGTTGTACTCTTGGGTAGAGCCGGTCTCTCGCCTTGGCTGGCCTCTGCAGCAACGACTTGCCCGGCTAAGGTCAAAAGCTCTCTCGCTTCTTTGTCTTCTTCCTCATGTTTCTGGTAAAGACTATCCTCGTCAATAGATGCTCGTATCCGTGACGCTAGCGCCAAGGGGCCCTCGAGTTGAATGCGAGTGACGAGTGGTGCGAAGCAAGGTGCAATTGATGTTGGTGCAATATCTTCTCCTCCAGCCAACGCAAAGTCGAAGTCTGGCAAATCCGAAGAACCTGTCAAAAGTCGGATAATATCCTGCGTGGCACGGATGGTATTGGCAAGCGCAATGAGATCGTCGGGATCTCCCCTCCCAATTGCGAATTTCTGTACCAGCCGTTGAGAATCAGAACTCTGCCTAAGCAGTAGCACTATTTGGCCACGAATCTCCTCATTCTGGATAAAGTGTTCTACTAAGTCTTGTCGGGCTCGGATGGTCTCTAGAGACGTAGACGGTGCACTCAGCCAACTACTCAACAGACGCGCACCTCCTTTGGTAACCGTCCTCCTTACTGCGTGTAAAAGACTGCCCCGGAAAACACCATCCCGAATAGTCTGTTTGATCTCTAGGGAGCGCATGGTATTCTTGTCGATCGCCATAACCGACATATCCTCATGCCTTTGCGGGGTCTGAAGCTTCATACTTAACCCCTGAAGCCGGCTCTTGACATACTGGAGTAATAGGCTGCCAGCATGAACCTCGCCCGGCGTAAAGCTTTCGGCCACTTTTTGAGTGACGGGTGATTCAAGCATGCTCGACCATTCTGACACGGGTAGGTGATCTTCCCCTGGTGCAAATGTGATTAAATGCTTGTCCTCTTCTAGGACAGAAAACAGTCTGTGGTCATGCTGTGCCTCAAGACCTGCATCGAGTACTATTTCCCTGGGGCCAACACGAGATAAGATGGAAGACAGTGTAGTGACTGTGGTACTCTGTGTATAGAACTGCCCGGTCGAAACATCCAGCCATGCAAGCCCTATAGGAGCAGGAGTGATGCCTGGTGCTTCAGATTGCTCCTCGTGAAGTCCAGTTACAGCGGGGTCGATTTGTTGTTCAAAGTGGCCGACGTGAATGGCCATTATATAATTATTAGCATATGGGTCAATAAAATTCTCATCTATCAGTGTTCCAGGCGTGATGATGCGAGTGACCCGGCGGTCATGCATGAGACCGCCAGATTTTATCTTGTCACCGGGGTCATTGGGAAATTCTTCTGCCACGGCAACGTAGCAGTTGAAGTCTAACACCAGGATCTTGAGATATTTATCCAGTTGCATGAACGGGAAACCGGCCTACAGAGAACAAAACAAACAACCATCAGAATTTCTTTCTGCTATATTTCGGACTCGAAATCAAAAGAAATGGAACAAGACAAAACATGTGGGCTGAAAAGTACCATTGGAACCGGGCCGGCATTGGTCTTCTTCTGTGCCAACTTCAGATTCAGCAAGGGGGCGTACTCCTCGGCCTGCTCGAAATACAGCTCGTAGAAGCCGCCAACACGGGTCAAGAGCACGCACTTCTCGAATTTCTGCATGTTCCGGCGGGCCTGCAAGACCACCGTCGGATAGGCGGGCCCACCTGCATCCTCGTCAAACTCGGGCAAGGGAGTGAACTCGAGGGCACCTTGTGGCAGTTCTTTAAGACTGACAGACGACTTCGTCTTCTTGCCGCGGGTCTGAATGCTGGATCCAGCTACGGCTAACGGAAAAGGGTTAAAGGAGCTAAAGGGCGTTAGGGACTGCTGCTGCTGCTGCTGCTGCTGTGACGGTAGATGGTCACGTGAATGGCTGAGACATGATCGGCGTGCTCTCACGTAGCTGGAGGTAGTTGAGGCGAGATATTGGCTGCGACTAGGAATTAACGTGGTAAACCGCCGACATGATGAGGAGCCAGTCATCTGGACGGTATATCTGTAGTGAAAATAGAAGAGGGGGAGGGGAGGGGGGGTAAGGGAAGAAAGCAGGGGCCGGGACACGTCAGTTTTGATATTTTGAAACGTGTTTCCCGAAGGTATCAGCTGTGGTGGTTAGGTATGTAGGCATGTAAGGCCAGCTACTATGTATGTAAGGTATGTTGTTGGTGGTAGGTCGCTGACGATTAAAAAAGAATAGGAAAAAGATTTGGAAGGTCGTTTGTTGGTGTCGCAGGGCAACGTTGCAGGGTATGGCAATGTACTACCTACTAGGTAGTGCTACATAGTACAGAGTGTTACAGGGTCAGGTGTTCCGAGAGCTTTGATAGGTTACTCAAGTTGACATACCTATACAGTACATGTGTAAGTATGTAGGTAACCTATGTACCTAAGGTTAGGCAGCTCCTCGCCCGCGAAACTGTATACTACATAGGTACCTACTAGGTAGTAGTACATAAAAAGAAAAAAGAATGGAACGCATCGACCACCTGCAAGTAATGGGAACTAGGTAAGGCTAATCCCGGCCAAGACCCGGGCTTGGAACCGGGATCCTCCCCCCTGTTGCTGACTTCGACCTCCACATGGAATATTTGGAATATATCCCAAATACCTACCTATCTACCTACTCCCTCCCATGCGGGTGTTTAACTACCACCTACCGATCGATCGTGAACCACACCGCGTTTCTCAACCTGGATGGGCCACATTTGGAATCCCACGGCCTGCAAACCAGAGCCAAGAACCCAGCGTCTAACCTACCTAGGTATTTGGCATGTGCTCATTCCCTCCATCTGTCAAACACCCGGCATCTTCTACCAGGAGATTGGGGAGGGGGGAGGGGGGAGCCGAGAGAGAATGAAGAATTCAAAATCCTTCGGCACCGGCAGCTGATTTCATATGAAATATATCACTGCTGAACTGAGCAGACGAGACAGCAGTATGTAGGTAGGTAAGCTATGCCGAAGGTTATAGGTATCTCAAATCCCCCTCTCCTCTCTCTCCCATGTTGCCATATTTTTCTAAACGGTCATTCAAATCTTTTTTGGGGGGTTGCCCGAAAGGTACTCGAAACACAAGATCGGAGGAGAGGGACAGAAAGAGAGGGAGAAAAAAAAATAAAACGGCACGCAAAAAGTCGCAGGGAGAGCCTAGCACATATACATACCTACACTACACGTACATAACTTCTCTATCTACTCTATTAATAAAAAGTCCACGAACTTCCCCCATCCTGTTATGTATACCTCTCTCTTTACCTGTCTCTCTGGCTAGCTGGTGCTAGTCCTTCCACTGCCCCATTCCTTCTGCTATTATATCGCCTTCCTCCTTGCTTTGTCTGACCGTCATACGGGATTCTGCCTTTCCCGCCTCTGGCTCCTCGCCTCATCTTACTGTTGGTGCTCCCTGTCATATATCGGAAACAGGACACAAGATACCAAGCCCCCTGCCAGCACGCCTAGAAGTAGCAACGACAGCAAACGCACATACGTTAGGGTATCTTCCATCTTCACGTCCACGAAGGGAGAGACCACTATTGCTGCTATTGTTACCCAACTCTCCACCCCCCGAAGAATTGATAGAGAAAGGAGATGATGCCTTCACGATGCAGAATTCTCAAGACGCCATAAACCCCCATCTTCTCCTACACACAAAGGCCGGCCCGGAATCCCCGGATAGCCATAACTACTACCGTATAGGCCCGCCGCAGCAGCAGCACATACTAGGGGAAGCATCGTACCTCCACTACACACCGCAGCCGCCGCCGCCATCACTAACACCGCCGTCACGGTCCAGTCATGGCCGCGGGGCAGGTCGGGCGTCGATCGAGGCGCGCTACAGGGCGCTCATGCGGAACATGCTCATGTACCAGCAGATGAGGATACGAGCTACGAGCACGCCGTATATCGAGCCTCGGGGACCGCAGCAGCAACAAGAGGAGGCGACACTGTTTTCCTCGTTTTCATTACCGCCGCATCATCATCATCATCACCATCTCGAATACAGCCTCCCGTCCTCCTTCGACCTCCCCCCTCCCGCCGAGCCCACCATGCTAGACGCGGCAGTATCTCAAGCAGAACTCGTCGCTGCTCCCACCAGTAGCCCACCACTACAGGACCCGTACCAACACCACCATTACCACCAGCAGCAGACCCGGGGCTCGGACCCGTTCGAGTGCACTAATACCTACAACGACGAAGAAGAAGCAGTAACCGTACCTGCCGGCCCAGGCCAGTCCCCGAAACCGAGCCGGATATCCCGCGGGGACCCCGGAGGAGGCGGCGGCAGCGGGAGAAGAAGGAAGCCGGCCCACGGCGGCAAACCCTCCGACGGCAGCGCGGCCTCGGGCAGCCGAACTTCCTCGTCGCGCATATCCCGCTCGAAGCCGAGGACCAGGTCCAAGCCCCGACCCAGACCTAGGCCCATCGCCAGTGCGGTTCAATTCGCCCTCGAGGAGCTCACCACCAGCACCTCCTCTTCTTCTTCCAGTCGGTTCGTGCAGCAGCAGCACTATCATCACGACGACCATTCCGCAGAGCCGTTAGGGGGAGAAGCCGTGCGTCGTAACCAGGGTGATGGTGATGGCAACCAGATCGACCAAGACGCCGACGATGATGACCATGGCATGAGACTCGACCATGTGGAAGATATCCATGCTAGAGCCACGAGGGATTTGGTCCTTGAGTGCTTTGTCTCGAGTATGACCGATGGTCTGGGTTGATTCTACCTTGGAAAATCATTGGGGGGGAGGGGGGGAGGGAGGATGGAGAAACGATTGAGATAGGGGGCGGACGTATATAGTCGGTGTAAGGGGGAGTCCATACGGTCATGGGGGCTTGAGGAATAGGGGAAGGGTGAAGTGTAGAGAGAGAAGCGAGAAGAGGGGCCTTACAAAACGATTTGACACGCGAAAAAATTATCAGACTCGAGCATACCAAATTTAGTTTCCAGAACATATTTCTTTTTATTTCAGTTTTTTGTTTTTGTTTTCTGTCGCCGGGTAAGAGGGGGGGTGGAGGAGGACAAACCGTTCAAGTTATTATCCTTGATCTCCTTGTACGCTAGCTATTCTGGTGGGCAAGCTCTTCTACAAATACAAATGTCGTGTGTCTGTTGTTTCTCGTAATCATCAACATGTTCTCCTTCATCGCCATCTTTTAGAAAATTTCTCCTAACGCTATACTTCCCTGTATCCCCTTTTTCTCACAACTGTAATCGGTAAGTGGCAACCTCGAACGGTCTTAGCAAGATGGGGAATGCGCCATCCGCATCGGGACTGATCTCCTCGCCATCATCCTCCAAGACGTTCGTCTTGTACACCTTCTTGATGTCCCACGAGGTGGAGATGCGACCCCGGCTGCGGCCACCCAGACTGTCGTACACGCGGACGATGACGCTCTGGCCCTTGCGGCGCGGAAGTCCGCCGTCAACAGAGACATCTTCATCATCTTCACCACGCTTGATGCAGTCAAGTACGAGCGAATCATCGCCCGTTAATTGAATAGGATGAGTTGAGAGAGTAGTGGTTAGGTCGGTGGGTTGCGCCGACGAGAGCACCTTCAGAGGGTTGTTGAAGTTGTAGCCGGCGCGGACCGTGGTGGCGCCTAGCTCGCCGCTGTGCGGTAGGATAGCCCAGCGGATCTTGTGATTTCCCATATCTGCGTGAGCGTCGGGCGCCTTAGGGGAGCGCAGCAGCGACAGGCGCATGAGGCTGCCGCAGGTGGCAAAGCCGTACTTGCAATCGTTGAGAATCGAGACGCCGTAGCCATGTTCCGATAGGTCCGCAAATTTGTGGCAGCAGACCTCAAACTTGGCCATATCCCAAGTGGTGTTGTAATGGGTGGGCCGCTTGACAAGACCGTACTGTGTCTCATACGATGCCTCGGAATTCTTGATGTCAATAGGGAACTCAACCTTCAGGAACTTCATTGTCTCGTGCCAATCAACGTAAGCTGTACACTCGACGTAAGATTGCTGCCCCTCAAAGGCGGCGGTCAAACTTAAGATAGTCTTGACTGAGCTCGACTCCCCGACCTTGGCTTCGGTAACAACACTAACTCGGTGTTCTTTATCTTCGTAGATTTTGGTCTCGCCATACGGTACCTCCTTGCGGGTATCCAAGTGATAGACCTCGACATCCCAAGCTTGCCAGTACAGAGGCTTGTCGTCAAAAATAACCAGCTGGTTGGCTTTTCCTCCTTCAGTGATTATTTCTCTACCGGCCTTGCGATCGTAGAGAGATGTCACGCAGCCACGTTCAACTCGCACAGTGAGCTGGTCATTCTCCATGACAAATATTCCCTTGCTAGTTTCCTTGATGGTAACAGCCTTCTTTTCTGTTATTTTAAATGGCTTGAGATTGACAATGTTTCCACTACCACAGGCGACCCTCGCTTCACCAGTAGGTAGGTCGACAACTTCTTTCCTGTGCCATGGAAGGGTATTCAAGCCAACGGGCTCACCAGATTTGCCGGATTCTATCTCTGCCACGCCAAAGAGCGTATAGAGTTCATCAAAGACCTCTTTGCCAGTCTTGAAGACTTCAGCGTAGAGCTATAACACGTTAGCGACCAATTTAGTACCAAGTTTGGGAGAAAATACGAACCTCATCTGAATCATCGTAGCACATCTCAATACAACTACCGGGCAGACAATCGTGGAACTGGCAAAGCAGGACGGCCTCCCACATAAAATCAAACTTTCCCTTTGGATACTTGTAACTGCTGTCCTTTATAGATGCAATCGTTGCTAGTAATTCGAGGTCTCTCAGCAAGGTCTCCGACTTTCTGTTGTTGAGTTTATTCTTGGCCTGAGTAGTGTAGGTTCCACGGTGCAGCTCAAAGTACAGCTCGCCGTACCAAGTCACAAGTGTATCGGCTTTCTCCTGGATTTTGTCAAAGAATTCATCGACCGTGTTGCCCATATGAACTCTAGGCAGACGGCCAACCTGGTCGCTGATGCCGCGGCAGCGACGCAGCTTTTCAATATGCTGCCAAGTAGGACCGCCACCACCGTCTCCCTTGCCAAAGACTAGGAGAGAGGTGTGGTCCTGGTCCATCGACTTGTGCTGAGATACACTGCGCTTGACATCTCCAAAATGAGCTTCGGCCGTATAAGTCTCGGCAGGTGGCATGTGACAGATGACTTGGCTACCATCAAGCGAAACCCAGTTGAAAGTCGTATGGGGGAAGTTGTTGATATTGTTCCAGCTCAGCTTCTGTGTAAGGAAGCGGTTCATCCCGGCCAGGCGGCAAAGCTGTGGCAATTGACTAGAATATCCAAAGGTATCGGGGAGCCAAAATGTCTGACAGCGCTCCCCAAAGTTGCTCTCAAAGAACCTCTGGCCGTACAAGAATTGCCGGACAAGCGATTCGCCACTCGGCATGTTGGTATCGTGCTCCACCCAGCTGCCACCGATGGGATGGAACCGGCGCTCCTTCACCTTCTCTTTGACCCGATCGAAGGCGTAAGGATAGTAAGCCTTGAGCCACTTGAACTGTTGTGCTTGCGAGCATGCGAAGTTGTGCTCGGGATACCGGTCAATCAGGTCACACTGATTTGACCAGGACCTGGCAACCTTGCGCTTCGTCTCAGCCCAAGGCCATAGCCAACAAGTGTCAATATGGCAGTGGCCGATGCCAAAAACCTGGGGCTGGGTGCCACTTTCGTAGACCTTAGATGAGTCGACGTTGGCTCCAATATACTCCTGCGCAATCTTCCGGCACTTTTTCAAAGACTCCTTGTCACCAAGGACGAAGGAATCAATGATATTGGTGACCACGTTCAGTGCCTTGTGCTGCTCCCACGAGTCTTCAGGAAATTCCCTTGCAGCATCACCGATGATCCAGGTATCGATCCACAGCTGGCGGGCATCCATATTGACGGCGCAGATATTGGCCTTGGAAAGCTGGAAGTACTTGTTGGGATCAGGTGGCTGGATAGTATCACCGCCAGCGGGATTTCCAAACATACTATTGCAGGCCATCTCGATGTAGATGGTATGCTCCTTTCCGTCCCTGAAAGAGTCGGGGAGAATCCACTCGATGCGCTCGCCGCCGCCCGTCAGACCCTGCAAGGGCTTCCCGTCCTGGGTCCAAACCATTCCTTCACTATTGGAATCCCACTGTAGCTCTAGGTGTTGTTTATCGCGGAGTTCTTCGGGCACACGCAGTATCACTTTGAACCAGTGGGTAGACCAGGAGGGACCGAAGACATCGCCGACCTTAGCAGGTTTGAATTCACCCGCCATTGCCTCCTCGAAACTTGGTCTCGAGAGGCCGGGTGCGGGCCAAGTCGAGAGCTGGACATGGGGCGGGCCGGACGCAACACCCTCGAACATCATGGCCAGGAGATTGCGCTTCTCCCATTGTCCACTCGAGTAGAATTGCTGGATACGTTCTTTGTAGATCTTGCTGATGCGCTTGCCGACAGGTCCCGGCGCCTGCGCAGGGTATTCGGTGGCAATCACCTTGGGAACTGTGGTTTCACCGCCCATGATGATTTCCTTGACGAGGTCGTCGAGGGGTGTCGGTGTAGGTGTATTGTCGCTAGAAGGGGTGAATACGGGAATAAGTATGAAACAGCAGTAACAACAAAAATGATGAGGCCAAGGTAGCAAATAGATAACGAGAGCAAGCTGATGATGTAAAGAGATTTGATGTGTGTGTATGTGTGTATGTGTGTATGTGTGTGAGGGAGAGAAGGAGACGGAAAGCAGCAGGTGGGTTGTCGAGGGGTTCAACACAAAGAAGTACAGCTAAGTACTACCTAAGGTATGTACCGATTTCACAAATGTAGGTACAACCTGGAATACATACGTTATGCGTTGGAGGTCGCAGCCTCTAGGTGACGCACCGAGTGGAGGAAGGTTGGAGTTGGAGCTCCTACTAGGTACCTAGAGCTCTCCCAAGCTCTGTCGCCAATCAGGGCATCCAATTCAGGCGGCAGGGCGAATTTAGTGGACTTGTCAACTGCCCAATCCAGCACAAACCGCCCGCGCCAACCTGGCTCCAGCTCATATTTGCGGGGGATTGCCAGTAACTCCACTTTAAAAGCAAGTGACAACAGGCAACTTCTTCCTGCTATCTATATAGTGCAGAGGGGGCAGGGAAGGAATAACATAAAACACACCACCACAATAAAAAAAAGTTAGTTGAACTTACCCCATCTTGTATTGTAATGATTCTCTCAATTCTTGGGTGACTTGTGCAAGAAAACGACGAAGAAAAACAAAGGCAAGAAATGATCGACCTAGGTATATAAGTAGAGACAAAAAGGAGCAAGGGGGGTAAATATATGTACCTAGGTACGTTCACCAGGATGTTAGGGGTAACACAATGTGTATAGGACAGTAGGGTAGCCAAATTGAAGGTCGATGAAACCGGGGGGAAATACATATACTGAGCAGGGTTGAAGAGGCACTTGGTGTTTTCTCAATGTATTTTTAGTTCTTCTTTCCGGGTAACACCGTTCGATTCTGGAGAGAGGAAGGAAGGAAGTTAGACCTCGTACGAGAGGTACATCAGGTACTACCAGACATGTGTAGAGCGGGGCGTAAGTTTCTTTTTCTGTCTTCGTGTTTCGAGTACCAGGAAAGAATTGAAGTATGTAAGTACATAGGTAAGGCAGGAGGTAGGTACTTAGTGGACCTTGCCTGCCTAAGTAGGTATGTATAGCAAGAACTTTGTAAGTAAACTTGATAAGGTTAGATAAATATTAAAGTAGTTCTAGTTGGTAAGCTACCTACTATGTATCAAATGTAGGTAGGCGGTTCTTACCACATGCTGCTCCGAAGAAGAGTATAGGCATCCGGGTACCTAAGCCTGAATCTACCTAAACCTAAACCTAAAAAAAGATGGCCCAAGGCATGATGTGTGACGATGAAAGGTGCAACACGTGTTCCGCTTCGCGGCAACGGAAACAAACGGCTAGCTGGAGTCATACAAGAACTTAGAAGTTGTTTGCCAAGCGGGACGGCATGCATTCTGAATGGATCGGATATAGCTGGAGTCCATAGCCCGCCTGGCTGCATACATCATGATAGGTGCCTACTATAGAGAGGCTGACAGGTATGCACAGGTTAAACCTGTTTGCCTTAATCACTGAGTGCGTATACGAGTTGGAGGTGGAGGATATGGGGCGAGTATGGAGTATGCACGCAGCACACATGCATGGTCTGGGTTAGACAAGTAGTATCTTGCGCAAAGCATTAGCCAGTATGTGTAGTATTATACATCCAACCACCCAGAGCTTGGAAGAATTGATACCTTCCTACCACCTATTGAATTCTCTCGACCAACTTTTACCGCCCTCCCATATAAACTAAAACCCCCCTCTCCCCCCCTATCTCCTTCTATCCTTCGTTCCTCCTGGCCTTCGTACGCAGCCACACTGCTTGATTAATTACCTGCATATCCATGCAATAACACAGTAACAGAATAGGGCAAAGTTGCGAAGAGAAATTCTAACCGACAAGAAAAACACAACGAGGCCTATGGTGGTATCATTCGCTCCGAAACAATGTTTGTACAATGTTTGGACCTAAAAATGAGCATGTCCAACGCCGGGAGCGGACAGGAGAGAAAAAGGAGGAAATGACTTCAGGAATGCCACCACCAACGACACTGATATAATTCCTGCAAAACATGCTAGACAGACACCCCATCCACCCCATGAGATCGTATCCATAACCCGCTACTTCCATATCGTTCACCTCCTCATCCCTGTCCTGGTCATAAAGGGGTTGCAGTTAAAATGCATCTTCCAACGGGCAGTCGATGCTATCATGGCCATCTCGCTCGCACAAAGCACACCACTTTGCCGGGTCGACCACCCCGCTATCTTTGCCAGCCAACGGGCCGGAATCCTGAGGGTTGGGTAGGATCTGGGTTGTCGGCGGACGGGGTGGTGCTGTGACCGTCTTGGGTTTGACAGGAGACAATGGGCGGGGCGTGTCTTCTTCGGAGGCTTCCTCGGGAATATCCTGCACCTTGGGGTCCTCGTCCACGATATCCTTGTTGGCCTTGCCTGGCGCTTGGTCATGGGGGCCGTTCTTGCCTTGGTCATTCTGCGGTCCGAACATGTTGGTGCACGTAAGGATATCATGGCCCCCAGTCTCGCATATCTCACACCAGAGTGTACTATTCTCGGTAACGGATGAATGTGCATCGCTCTCGGGCATTGTGTCCAACGTCCTCACACGCTTGTGGGAGGCGTTGACATCGGGAGTCCGTGTTTCGCGTGATAGAACAATGGTACTCTTGGAATCACGGTACGATGTCCGGTCTATGCTGCCGACTGTGGTGGCGCTACCACGATGGGTCGACGCACTACCACGTCGAAGGCTCTCCAGTTCGCGTTCTAGTTCTTCTTCGCGAGCATTTTTACTGTCGATCAAATCACGCAACTCCAAAACTTCCCGCTCTAGCTTCTCTTTCATCATGCGGCTCCCTACGGAGTCGTTCCGAGTCTTGGCAAAAGAATTATTGCGCTGTGGCTGAAGGGGTGCCTTGTCTGCCGAATCCGACTCGGGGATCGAGTCTCGACTGAGTGAATGGATAATAGCTTTGAGACCTCTAATCTCATCCTCCTTCTGTTCCAATTCTTTCGATAGGGACGAGCGGTCCCCGGCCGCATCGTTTGCGCTCAGAGCAGCAGCGGCCTTCTCACGTTCTCTTCTCAATTCAGACCGTGTTCGCTCGACCTCCCCTCTCAAAAATTCGACTTCACCACGAGCTTCGGCTTCCCCTCGACGAGCGTCCTCTAAGCCCTCCTCGAGCTCTTGGACAAGCTCCTCGAGCTGCTTAAGCTGTCGCGCCACACTATCAACATCTTCATGACGATCTTGGGCTTCCTGGAGCTCTTGTTCTAGCTCTCGAATCTTGGCATCGTAGACCCTCTGCGTCTCGGTACTCGCCATCTCAAGCGTATCGATGGTACTACGGAAATCGGCACGGTGGGCGTCGAACTCAGCAGTGAGCATGGCGATTTTCTCATTCTTCTCGCGGAGCATAGCCCGCAGTTGTGAGGTGTCTTTCCCATCGAGGCTGTTCTGTCGCATCCTTCCAGATTCTGATTGCTCCATCAAGGTGGTAAGTTCCATAAGGCTACTCTCCATCTCAGCCAACGCGGAGGCCTGATCTTTCAGCTGGCGATCTCGATCTTCCAACTGAAATCTAAGACGCTCCACCTCCTCATCATTTGTATGAGCGATGCGGGATCCAGGGCGCTTTATGTTAAATGACGACATGGAACCAATGCTTCCATTAGTCTTAGACCGTGTGATGACGGACCTCGTTTCATCCTCATCGTAATTGGACGATGTGATCGGTCCCAGGGCCGACGCACTTCTAGGAGCTATACTCGGCTTCCTCTCGGGGCGCAACATCTTGCTCGGGTCGCCGGCGGTCCCGCGCACGCTCGACCCGAACTTGGAAATGCCTGGGCTTCCATAGCGAGAAGGTGCTTTGGAACCAGGGGTCGTGGTGGCTGGGCGGGGAGGTGGCGGGAGCTGGAGCTTGCGAACCGGGGAGTCGGGGCGTGGCAAGGACGTTCTTGATTGCCTGCCTTGGGGGCTTGAGGCTCTGCCTGGTCCCACGGACTGGCTAAACTTGGGTAGCGAGGGCGTGGGGGGAGTATAGTTGGTGGTATTTTGACTCGCGACTCTCAGGCCCGTGTGGGCATGTCCGGTCGGTGTGAGCGGGAATGAGCTGGCGGCTGATGTCGGTGGCGAGTCGCGTCTGAAAAGCTTGTGGATCGGCACGAAGATGCCCGAGCCAGGTGTTGAGGTCGAGAAGTAGGAGATACTAAAGAAGGGCAAGTTCATCCGTCAGTAACCAGCAACCAAGGCAAGACTAGGCGATGCTGTGTCGTGCTGTGCTGTGCTGTGCTGTGCTGTGCTGGTTGAAGACAGCATCACCACACATCAGACGAGCACCAGGCAGAGTAAGACTGAAAATATGAAGATATTTACCCGTCAACATCACCGCTATTCTTTCCACGCGTAGCAAACTCGGAGTGAAGCTCGACGCCAGCAAAGGTGCCCTTCCGTCCAGCAACAGAGCCAATAAAACGGACAGTACCAGTCATGTTACCAGGAACCTCGACAGTGTCGCCGGGAGCGAAATCACCACCGGCGCCGGCGCCTTTTGCCGGGGTCAGGGGCGGCATGTTGGGCGCAGGTTCGTTCAAGACACTGTGAATAGCGTAGCTTTCGCTGTCATCGGGGATTGCGGCAAGCGAGCCAGGGGTAAGAGCTGCATACGAAGGCTTGCGCGAGAGGCCAAGTCTGGAGTGTGCGGAATACAGACTGTTCAAATTAGGAGTTGAGCTAGTGGTCTTGCCATTCATTCCAAGTTTTCTGGGGCTCCGAGACAGGGCGCGGTTTCTTTGTTGTGATGGTGGCCGTTGTTGATGTTGATGTTGCAAGGAGAAGGTGGTTGCCATCGGAGCCATGGTGGGCAACTATTTTTCTTTAGTGGTGTGTTGATTTATTTCTCAGCGGATTATTGGACCCAAGACCCTGATTTCGTCCAATGATTCCAGTCGATACCCAATACTAGCCAACCAAGTCCACTAAAAAAAAGTACCAGTGACCGCCTAAAGCACGGGTAGAAGCTTGTTTGCTAGGTGCTGTACCTAGTGTTCTAACCTAGGTTTGGTTATTTAGGTGTGTGTAACTCTTAGAGACTCTCAATCGAAAAGTCGGTGTTCAAATCTAGAAAGGAGAAGGCTTCTCCTGGAATTAGTTAGAAAATGTTTTTTTCTTCTCTCCTTCTTTTCTTTTTTTTCTTATCTGCTTCTTCTGTTCTTTCGTAACATCGTTGAAACAACCCAAGCAATTCTTTTCCGTCCTGGGCTGATCTCTCGGGAGACATGTGGTTGGGAGACAGCCACGCAACAACGCTACCACTAGTAGGTACCGGACTACCTACCTACTTCCACAGGCTGGCAGAAGGGGACAGGGGGTTTTGCAGGTCTCACCTCGTGGTGTAGTACACCAATGCAATAGAGATGTAGGTAGGTATAATCAACAAATAGTATTGATATACCTGCCACTGATAGGTTGTTTTGCAAATTCGTGATCGCAACCCGGTCGCATGAAGTAGGCAGTCGCCCTCGAATGATAGAATGCCAGGTAGCCCTCTTCAGAGACACCAGGTCTTCAGGTTATGTCGCGGAGATCTTGGGCGTGCAGCGATACTATACTATATATTATACCCTGGCTGGGTATGATCGAGATGTGGCTGCTGGGGTGGGCTAAGATGAAGGAGTGACGACGAAGAAAGTTGAATGCGACAAGAACATGGCATACCGACAGACAGACAGATGGAGGGGAGAAATACTTTGAGATCAGGACTTATCGACGAGATCCAACATCGATCGCAAATGCTGTTTGTTGTCGGTTCCTTATGTACACTAGAGCCCCTTACATCAATTGATGTAAACAACACAAGAACCAAAAAGGTGGGTTCGTCTCCATCCAAGATTGCAACTGAAGTCTGCATCCTGCATCTGCAGAGTCGTGGGGTTTCCATAGGTCGCTGCCGTTGAAACGGCCTATTACACCCTCCAGATCATCAAGGCGGTGCAGTTACTGGCGCAACCTCGTTCGCAGGCCTGCTCCTACCATAGCGACGGCAGTGAATCCGAGCCCCTCATTGATCCCCGCTGCTGTAGCTAACGACAAGCTGCAGCGCTATCTGACGCAGCATCAGATGAGGGATGCCGGATATCATTGGCTTTCCAACTTTATAACATGTATGTAGTCGTATGTCTGGTACACTACCTACATAACCTAGAATGGTGCAGTGAGCATCTTTTGTTTACATTGGAAACGCGCGGAGACATACCTACAGCTTGCATTGCATTAAGCACATTGTCACCCCATCCTCTCCATCTTCCCCATCATCTCTTTATTTCAACAAAATCTCCAGATCATGGCGCGAGTTCTAGAACTGTAAGTACGTACCATTTTTCAAATCGCCCAGAAAGACTCTGGGCAAGGAAGACCACCACCATGCACTTCCAATACTGTATGTACTACAAGACGTAGATCGTCACCTTTAAAATATAAAAAGAATAGAGTTATATATCTAGGCGACCTACCCCTACCTACTAGGTTTCCTACCTTTAACCTGTCAAAGGAAATTAAAGCATTGAATTGCGTCACTGACAGACTCCCTCTTTCCTTAACGTTCCGGCGTTCCATGTTGACGGGTCGGGGTGTGTGGATGTCTTACCCCTGACAACACTGCACTGGCACTATAGGTTAGTGTACATAAGGCGCAACCGGTGGAACCGCTGGTCATTATGTATACACTAACAACTTCAAAAGCCCCAACCAGCTTGAACCTAGTAGCTTAGCTCGACGTTTAAATTCTAAAATCATCCTATATAGATAGCTACATAGGTAGGTTCAATTAGTATATATAATGAACGGATGTCTAACCTAAGGGTTTCCATGCGTACCCGACTGCGAGAGAAGTTTACTACTGTAAGGCAAGTGGGATAAATCAATGTAAATATGTTAATGAAATAGGTACCCGAGAGGTAGGTAAAAACTAACATCCGAGTCCTTGACAACATGAAACCTTCAACACGAAACCGAAGACATTGGCCCGTTTGTAGAAATAGTATTCGGGTATCTCGTTTCCTATAGTGGTTCTACCTAAACACATACCCATTTTCCAGTATACAAATTCAAGTTCACGCACAGCGCCGGCCATCTATGATACTAATAAAAGCCGTTACAATATTGTACAAGCACGTAACCGGTCTCCTTTATTCCCTAGGCCATGTTATAATAAGGCGCATTCCCTCCATGTTCGTAAAGGTGTGGAAATCCGATAATCATCGAGCGAGCCATATTCAGCTGTTAGAGTCATGCTCTCGCTCGATGATATCGCCCCGTCCCAACGAATGCGTACCATCATTTAGTACCATAGCCTCTCGATGTCGCCTACGCAGGCGTTGTTCTTCGGCGCTTTGTTCATTAACTCGAGGTACCAGTTCACCTCGCGACGCCTCGACTTGCATGGCATCAGCGTCGGTATCATTAGCCATGCTAATCTCGAGCACGACCTTGATACGGTCTCTTTCACGCCTCGATCTTTTTGTTTTGGTAATCAGCTTTTCCTTGACCAAAGCCTTCCTGCCCGCCTTGGATGTTCTCAGATGAAGGCAGATATCACTAATCCGGTTCTTCTTGCGGTCGATGTACATGGCAAAGTTCCTTCGCCTTTCCTCATCCGTGTCCCCCCAAGGCTGTTTGGCAAGCCACTTCTCAACGAACTTGGCTTCGACCAGTCTATCAACGCCATATTTATGGACTAGCTGAGAGACTAGCAGTAAGCAACGTCGTTCGCCAATGTCTCGAAGATAGTATTCGTCGTATAGTGGATCATCTAGCTTCTCATGCTCCCTATCGCCTAGGCATAGTTCAAGCGATCTAACAAGTGCGTTGTAGGTTCTTGGTGTGTTCAGCACAGTTAACGGGTCCTGGCCGATTTCTTCTATAGAACAGATTAGCTAGGGGCTAGTAACGAGGAAGCAAGTTGGTGGCCGCGTACTATCTTCTATAGCAAACGAGAGCGCTCTCAGATATTTCATGCGCTCGTCATAGTCTTCGCGAGTGATACCCCAAAGGAGCTCATCGACAGTGGCATTATCATGTACTGCCCGGCTGGCGATGATTTTAAGCGCAGTATCGCGTATGGCGAAATTGTAGTGCTTCAAGAGACTATTGAGTGTGGTCAACTTAAGAGAGTCCTCGGTATCTTGAGTGATGTATTGTGTCTTGGGCTGTGCCGGTTTGATCTCAGCTTCGTCTCGGTAGTACTCGAGGAGCGTGCGCATCGCAACGAGGCAGCCTATTGTAGTCAAGCCGAAGCTGACAGCCATAAAGCGGTCATCGCGTACGAATGAGAATAGCCCCATGTCTGCATCTTTCTCGATAACTATTTTGGCATGTACAGTGGAAGCATTCTCATGAAGATATAGAGATGATGAAAGAATGGAACTGTTGTAAGTTGCTAAGTAGGTTACCAGGTAGGCACCTACATGGGCAGACGGTGGGCGGTTGGTAGATGGTAGGGACCTGGAGCAAGGTATGGAAGCTACCACAACCTAGTTATACTTTAGAGGTGTGGCAATGTGGGGGGGTTCTAGCTACCTACCACCACAGCACCAGACATAAAAATATGGGTCGATTACGCAGATAAGATAAGATACGGCGCGATAAGGAACTTTCAGATGCTGCCGATTGAGAAAAAAAATCGAGATTGTCGTTTGGCGCAAAACAACTTCAGCTTCTTCACCATTTCGGACACGAGGAACCGGGGATTTAATCGCCTAACTATCACGATGGCAGGATCGCAATTGAAGAGGCTCAAGGCCTCTCTGCGAGAACAAGGTGTCATCGGCCCGCAGCAGAGTAAAAAGCAAAAGCGAAGAAACGTCCAAGATGGGAGCGCCAGCAAAACAAGACTGCAAAAAGCTGCCACACTGAACAAGATCAAAGAGGAATTCAACCCTTTTGATTTTAAGCATAATGTTCGCGGACCCAAGTTCCAGGTCACTACCAATCGACCAGCGACCGGCAATGCAGCCAGGGGAATCGATGGCCGCCCGAGCGAGGCGAAGGCTCTCAGTGAAGAGAGGGTAAAGCCCCCCAAGCACGAATACTAGTTGCACCCAGCTAATCATCTGACCACAGCGCCGACAAGCCTTCCTGGCCGAAATGAACCGCAATAAAGTAGGCGGTATACTCGATCGAAGATTTGGCGAGAACGACCCCACCATGGATCCTCAGGAGAAGATGCTGCAGCGTTTCGTACACGAGAAGAGGAGTTACAAGAGGAACTCATTATTCGACCTTGAAGACGAGACTAGCGAGGGACTAACGCATATGGGCAAATCCCTATTTGACGGCCCCGAGATGATGGACGACTTCAACGAGAAGGACCTCAGTGCCGGGTCTGAGGACGGCTCCGATGACGAAGGACGCTCTCTGAAGCGAGCTCACCCAATGAATCCCGAAGATGAGGATGAAGACCAGCCGGAGAGGAAGAAATCTCGCCAGGAGGTTATGAGCGAGCTAATCGCCAAATCCAAATTCTACAAAGCCCAAAGACAGCAAGCTAAAGAAGAAGATGACGATGTGAGTACCCTCCCCTCCGAGGAGCATTGTCGGATTCCAAGGAACGCACAGTGTTTCTGTGTCATGCCTGGAGGAGACTGACTTTGAATAAAGCTACGTGAAGAACTCGACCAAGAACTTTCAGAGCTACGCGGCCTACTTTTCAATAATATAAAGGGGGCGAAAGACGATAAGACCGACGGCACGACATCAGAACCTGTACTATCAGGGAAAGACAAGATGGAACGTGATTACGACATACGACTAAGACAGCTAGCTCAGGACAGGAGAGGACAGGCCACTGAGAGGTCTAAAACGGATGAAGAAAAGGCCCAGGAAGACGTACAGAAGCTCAAGGATCTTGAAGAGAAAAAACTCCGCAGGATGCGCGGAGAAAATATGGAAGATAGTGAAGAGGAAAGTCAGGATGAGCAGGCCCAGCCGGAGGAGAACGTGGCTGGTGGCAAATTCCTATTCGAAGAAACTGGAGACAACGACACTTTTGGGCTCGGTTCTGGGATTCGAACTAGACCGACAGCAACTGAATTGGGTTTCGATGACGAGGACGACTTTATAGTCGAGGACGATCTTCTGTTCAGCGGCTCTGAGCTTGAGATCGAGAGTGAAGCTGAAGATGGTGATTCAGATGCTGTCCTTGACAACGAAGATGAGGATGAAGACGATGACGACGAATTCACTAAGGGGCTATTAAACGAGGATGAAGCCAGAGATCCGAAATTCCACAACTCTAATGATAAGGATATTTTAGGGGGAGCGTCGTATCCTTGTCCACAAACGCTACAAGAGTTCGTCGAAATCACACAGGGTATGGCCATAGAGGAAGTTCCTAGTGTCATACAAAAAATCCGGATTTTGCATCACCCAAAACTAGCAAACGATAACAAAGCGAAGCTCGCCAACTTCTCAGGGGTCCTTCCACAATATTTACACTCATCAAGTCTTTCGCAGAAGCCGGTCTTCTCTGCCCTTGAGGGTATAATGGTCAGTCAAAACATTTGCTCCTAGACACAAGTGTCTTCCTTCGCCAACAGTCACTAACATTTTCCTAGTACGTAAACGAGTTATTTCTCCTTATCTTTTCATCTTGATGGTGCTCTCCCTAGTTAGATATATGGAGCTACCGAGATGATTATATTCATAGATGAAATGCTAACATATGACAGCCGACACACCCATTCCTTGGCAAAGACGTTTCCCATCGAGATCGCGAATGCCTTCCGGTCACTCATCGACGACATGGGTCGATCAAGGCCCCTTTCACTTAATATAGGTGACCTTGTGACTTTAACAGCAGTTGGAACAATATTCCCAGCATCGGATAACTATCACCAAGTATTGACCCCTGCCATGATTGTTGTGGCACGCTATCTTGGGCACAAGATCCCACAGAACATTGCAGACTTCTGCCGAGGAGCTTACCTGTCCACATTAGCCCTCCAATGGCAATGTCTCGCGAAACGCTATATTCCGGAATTAATCAACTTTTCTCTGCTAACTTTGGTCTCTTTATCCCCGATACCGATCGACGCCAAGGCTCTGGGATACTTCCCAGTACACGAAGTTGGTCCAGATATTCGCATTTCTGATGCTGCCTCGACAAAATTGAGAAAGCTCACACCGTTGGATTGTGCGAAAGATGAAACATCTAGTAAAGAAGCGCCATCGGTTCAAGTTGCTACCATCGCAATTACGGCTCAGATATTAGATACGGCAGCCGAGCTATTCAGCGGCAAGATATCTTTTATCGAATCTTTCCAGCCTGTCTCTAAAGTTGTAGCACAACTGGGTAGTGAGAATTGTAAAGCAAAGCTTCCAGCTGCCTTGAATGAGCGGTTAGGGAAGCTACAAACAAAGCTGGAAACCATGCTCCAAGTAGCGCGGCTCGCACGACGGCCTCTTGAGCTGCACCATCACCGGCCCCTTGCGATTAAGCAGTCAGTACCCAGGTTCGAAGATTCTTACGACCCTAACCGGCACTACGACCCCGATCGCGAACGGGCCGAGCTCGCCAAGCTGAAGGCCGAGCACAAGAAGGAGCGCAAGGGCGCCATGCGGGATCTGCGCAAGGATGCTCGCTTCATGGCGCGCGAGAAGCTGCGGATGAAGAAGCAGAAGGATGCCGCTTACGAGAAGAAGTACAAGAGGCTCGTCGCCGAGATCCAAGGCGAGGAGGGCAGGGAAGCCAACGCTTACGAGCGCGAGAAGCAGATGAGGAAGCGCGCCGCAAAGCGGTAGAGAAGAAGTGTAGGTGTAGGAGTGGGGGGTTAGTACAGTGTAATGGTAGTGAGCGGTGATTCGCAAATGAAGCAATGCGACGAACCTATCCCCTTTTTTGTTTATTTTGATCATGGTATATTTTGTGTGTCCAAGTGGCTTGCAAAACCCCCGATGAGGATTAGAGGTCAGCTTCGTGCATATGAGCTGTACATATTTGCGTATGTAGGTACGTATTTACCTAAATCCAGGGTCCAGCACGGTGGCTCGACCCATTTAAATATATTCCCGCTTCTAAAAATAACCAGATCGGGGAGCGATTCCTTCTCGACTCCATTCGCCAACCTTCTGTTTTCCCCATCGATCTAACCTTAGCAATGTTGTAGATATTTCCGGTAGCGGGTCTAATAAAAGGTATTTTTCCATCGTGTACCTAGGTATTCTATAGAATCAGCCATATTTAAATAGTGACGAGGAATATAATGAGTAGGTAGTACGGATTATGTAGGTAAGTAGGTAAGTAGGTAAGTAGGTAAGTAGGTAAGTAGGTATGTTGGTAGCGATGCTCCCTTTTAGGAAAATGGTGGGCATGGGGGGGGGAGAAACTAAAAATAAGCACACTATCTGGGTTTTTGTTGTTGTTGTTTTCTTTCTTTAAATTTTTTTTTTACCCGGCTTATATACATACATCAAATACATGGTTGATAGATAGATAGATAGATAGGTTAGATCTCAAGGGATCGCTTGCAAGACTTTATATACATATTTCTATTTGCATAACCACATGTCCATCGCTATCCAAATACCAAACTACATAGGTAGGTACATATGGGAATTTTTAAAAAGTTATATACATGTTGGTCTCCGTATAATCAGCCCATCCGTCTGGGGTAAGACTGGATAAAATAGATACGCCGCCAGCGAAAATCCAAACTCGTGCAACCTAGTCAGAGTAAGAGAGGAGTTCTTCGGTATATACATGTTCCAAATTTACACATACCATGCGGAATATGTAGCCTGATAATAGTGAATAATCAAGGACAAGTTACCTAGCGCAGCTCCGAAATCCGGGATTCCGGGTGGGAATAATGTGTGGGGGGAGAGAGAGGAGAGGAACCCAATCTCGCTAGGTTAGGTAGTATAGGTTCGCAACCCAGATAAATATAGACCAACCCACATGCATTGGTACCCGGGAGGAGGAGCTATCCGCTTCTGTCAAATCTTGCTTTTTTGTTTGTTTTTATTTCCACCGCTTGGTCTCCTCTTCGGTCTGTCCTTACGAGAAAAGGGGGTTGGGGGAGTGGGTAGCCCTCAAATTTTCGTTATCCCCCCATCCTGTGTAAGTCGCCATTTGGAATCGGTCCTTAGACTAAAACACCCAGTTTCGTGAGTTTCTCCCTTCAACCCCTTCCTGGCTAAGGGCACCATTCCCTAGGTAGCCGGATGATGAGCAGGTAGTGTTGCTCGCAAGGTTGATATGTGCTTCCAGCCTCCTCACCCGTGGTGGATTAGTCGCGCTAGAAACTCCACTGCCTGCCAAAAAAAACCCCCCATCATTGGGGTTGGGGGCTGTCGTGCTTCCTCTGTGAGTCTCCTATACAGAGGAACTGTCGAGCTTGGGAGAGCATACAAATTCTACACTCAAAATGTATGGTTCTTAGAGTGGTGAGTTGTCGGGTTCTAAAGCTCTCGTTGGTCGATTCAGGTTCTGAGATGCTTAGACTGTCTTGTCGCCATGCGGTGCTTATTTCCATCTGTCGGCGGCATCGCCATCTGATAGTCTGCATACTTGCTGTAGTCGAGGCTATGGTCACTGGTAGTGGAATATGAGAGACTTCTCCTCTTCTGCACTAAATCGAATACATGTTGTTGCTGGGAGTAACTCAGTTTAGACAAACTCTCGAGCGCATGAATCATATCATTTTCGAGACCTGATATCTCTCCATCGTCGTACGCTGGTATATAGGGCGAATTGTTGATGCTTCCATTGTGCGTAGAGTATGTGTGGTACGTAGTAAGATGGCTATCAGAGAGCGCAGGGTCAAGAGCAACCGACGGTGCAGATGACATGGGCGCTATCGACTGGATGCCCCCGGCATACTGGGAAGCAGTTCTTAGACTGTTACTAGCCACATCGGTAGGGATGAATGACTGTAAGTAGTCAGTGCCGGGGGTGAATATGTCTTGTGAATGATCAAAACTGTTCATCCAGCAGTCGGCGTACGTTTCTTGACTGTAACTCGGAGCATTAGAAGCCATCGCTTGGGTTGTAGCAGCCCAATGCGCCGTTGAAGGATGTATGGATGGGGCAACTGGAGCCGGACTGTTAGAGGCATGTCTGCTGTGAGCTATTGACAGCGGTGTGTGATGTCCGTCCATCTCATCCGAGACCGAACTCATGGAATCAGTGTGAGAGTCGGATTTCAGAAGCTCATCTAGAAGAGCCAACTTCTTCTTGCGTTTCTCTCCTAATAGCTGGCGTCAGCAAGTCTCGCGGCAGTAACCAATGCAACATCAACGAGCTAGGCCACCTACGATAGGCACGAGATGCCACCCTATTCTGCTCTTTGCGTATGTCACTGTTCCGACTCTTTGGTGCTCTGGGTCGGCCGCCGTTAGTGGTTGATGTATCATTGCTTGCTCGGTCCATGACAGCGGCTATATGCAGCCCTACGGCAAATATGCGGGTTGTATATCGAAGAGGAGGGCTGTTGTCCAAGGCTAGCTGATATTCTTCAAAGGGTGTGCCGAGGGGGAACCAAGATGGTATAAGTATAGCAGAAAATGTCGTAGCTGCTGAGCATGAAGATAGACGAATAGCTCTATAATTACGGACATCTCGAGGCTGATACTAAATAGTATGTATGTGGGACCCCAGCTCACCACGTTAGGCGATTTCTTTTTTTTAGGATACCAGTGGACTTTCGTGAATAATAGCTTTTTAAAAATGGAACGTCGACACTTGAGCGAGTGCGAGAACGTCCCAGTCAGAGCTCTCAGCTGAGATCCCAAAGGTCAAGAACACTTTCCACCTGTGGTTTGGTTCAAAATGCAGATCTCATCCAGGTTTCGATATCGACACAGAACGCAACCCGATTGGTAAAGAATTAACGAGCCAGACTCCCCACTTGATTAGTACGCACAAGGGGTCTGGAAAGGTAGAAAATAGAATGTTTGTCATCGCATATGGGACAGGGGGTCATAGGTATCATCCTTGTGCTTTGCATGGTGATATCATTAAGGCACGAAGTTGACAGAAGCGATATGCCGTCTTAAAGCTGGGGACTTACTCAGAACCGCTGGCGTCAGCACTGGTCAGATGGCAGTCATATAAGCATAAATGGGAAGCAGCCTTTTCCCTGCAGAGCTGCTCCTTGGGATCTGTTCTGGGGAACATATAACTAGTCTTCAGAGCCCCAGAAGGCTCATGAGGCTTGAGACTAGAGGAGTTCTACGTGTATGTGATACACAAGAACATAAGTCATGGAGCCCCCCATCTCGGCTTTCCCATCGCATCTCATGTCGAGCGAGGACTTGAGCATTTTCATCTAAGAGGTAAGAGATACTTAGGAGGTAGGTAGGTAGGCGTCAGGCGAGAGATGAAGGGGCTTGGCGGAGCTGACAGAAGCACATACACACACCACCACCAACCTACCTACCTACACACATACATACAGACAACGTCTTTGCAGTTGCGGCTTGGTTCCGACGGGAGCCCAGTTAGCACGGCTATAGTATAGTGTGGTGTAGCTTGTAATCAGACATGACCTAAATGGTGTAGAGTCCGTCCAGATAGGGTGCGGTGAGAAAGGGATTCGGAGATTGAAGGATCCACTACACGCTGAACACGTGCGAATTAGTTAGCAGAAGTCAGACCCCATCACCAGTAGTCATAGAAGAGGCACATCGTAAAATAGGCAGTTATTCACCAATCATTGTGTTCCCAGCACCGAGGGTTGCAGTGGTAAGGTTGGCTGGGTGTGAGTCCCCTCGAGTCTTGTCTGGTCTGTTCTAGTTTCCTAGCACTACTAGTAGGTAAGCCCTGTAGGAACAATTACCTCAGCTAGGGGTCAGGAGCTGACATAAGATCGGGCCCACATAGGTAGGTATGTATTATTATTGGCCCATCGGGTACGAGCCATGCACCCTGGTCACGGGATCTGTCAAAAAAGATTCCATATCCCTGTTATATCCGTGAGAACCTTCGACATGCATACGACCATCTACACTACATATAGATCGTCTGATCGCGAACCATCTATCTACCCAGCTCCAGTTGGGTACCGGCTCCTGTCAGAACTTTCATCCGTCTTGCCCGGAATCATCGTTTCTAATACCTAATTATGGTCTGGTCGAAATAGAAACGAAAGCACGGATTTACACTGAGTAGTCAATCCCCCGGCAGGCAAAGTAGGTAGTTGACACGATTATCTATTATTGAGACACGGCCTGTCAGTGTTTAACATTAGCAACTCGAAGTCGAGACGACGTCCAAAACACTTATATCTCAAATAATAAGTATTTACCTGCCTAGCTGTCCGACACTAAACCAAGACGCCTGTGAGGACGATTGTCGGTCCTTTGCAAGACTATCCACAAGTAATTCGCCATAGCAGCACAAGACGGATAGATGATGGGACGAACACATTTATCAGTCATCGATTATCTTGAAGAATCTGGAGCATACTACGTTGTAACTCGAACTTCATCGCAAAGGCGTCACGGGTCATTTCAAATGGCCTCACTGCCCAAGAACGAGAGATCCCGGGGAAGACGATAAAAAATGATGTTAATAACAAAAGAAAGAAAGAAGAAGAAGAAGAAGAAGAAGAAGAAGAAAATCTTGGCAGTAGAGAGAACTGCCAGTAGTTTAACATGCTAACCATGGCGAACCAGCTAAGTTGTCATCACGATAAACCTCTTACCATAACTCAATACATAACAACTAACAGGTACTTATTCAACACTACATATACCATCACTGGCATTGCCGTCATTAGCTTTTCCTCATCTACAAGTGCTACTCTTATCATGTCTTAGTATTTTCACATGCATCCCAATTGCGCCATTACGGGAATTAGAGGTATAGGTAATAATAGGGCAATGAGCACAAACTTATCAACGGCATTGGTGTTCCCATAGAATATCTTGTCCTCGAAATCGATAATGCATGCGGTTTTGCTTATTTTAGGCTTTAATATTTATAATAAAATGAATGTGTTAAGGTTCACCAGACTAAGAAGAGAAGGTTGGAGAATGTTTCATTGAAGGAAGAATGAAGCCTATGTCTTGTCCGCATGTGGTTCGAAGTTGCGACATTGGCGGAATGCGAGAAAGCTACCTAGGTTAAATCCATTGCCTTATCATCGCATTCATTCCAGGCGTTTCTCGTGATGTCCTCTTCACGCTGTAATTGCCCACCTAGACTCCATCGCATATGGTACCTGCATGTACTATGAAGTAGTAGTTGTCACTATTTTTATCACCGACCAACGGTACATGTCAAAATATTGAGAACATGCAGTTGTACACCAATATTTCCATTTTGATTGACATCATACCTGAAGGTCCATGCAGGTCCACTAAGGCGGGTGGGTTGCATACGACTTGCTGTTACTGGTAATAGGTTGAAGTGTAAGTTTGGTTAAAAAGTTTTATTCCCGTTCTAGCCTAAGAAATTCCCGGTATTGATATTCCTAGTACAAAGATAACACAAACTAAAATACGTTGATAAAATCTACTAGGTTTTAACGTTCCTCTATTTTACCTGACCTACATCAATACCTATGTACCTCGGTAAGTATGTATGTAGTAGTAAAGGCTGTAAGTAAGGTGAAAAATACGTACCTACTATGTAGTTAAACAATACACTGGTACGTACACCTACTAGATTGGGTAGCTACTACTACCTATGTAGCGATGCTAGTCCCATAATGACGGAAGTGTCAGTTCATCCGAATGCGGTTCTTGAGCAAGAAAGCCTCAACGAATGCAGAATGAGAAATGTCAAATATTATTTTGGTAAAGAGCACTGACCATATAGAGGCCCGGTACAGTCGGGGGGGAGGGCCTAGGTACTTACATACCTACCCTAGGTAGTGAAATGGAACCGGCGAGATCGGTTAAAGAAAAAAGCTTGATGGAATTCTACCTAGGTAGGGACGGGAAGTGGCAGAAGAAAGTAAAAAAAGTAGGAAAAAAAAGTTAGAAAAAATTAAATGGATCAGATCCTCCACTTTTCATTAGGTCCACGGGCAAGAGTCCCACTTGCCTTGCAGCCCCTAGAGGTGCTCAATGGTGGATAGGTACCTACCGGTGGCACCAATATTCCGCACCGACTCATTCAAATGGATAGCCGTCAGGCCCGTGCTGCCCCCAGGTCAGACTAACACGAATCAGGACTGCCCCAGATGCAAGAACCCTGTTAATTAAGTTGGCTTGGCGCATGGGACAATTCCATTGCAGTAGCTGCCGAAGAAATTGGAAGTATCGATAGGTAGAGTGAGGCTGATTCGCGGTGTTTTACTCAGGTAAAAGCAAACGCCAAGCGCCGCAGGGACCTGCAGGTACTTCGGTTTAAAGCCACGATTCTATCAGATTCGATGGGGGAGCGGTGGCGTATCTAAAAAAATCTCAGCCTCCTGTTCTTGACGCAAAGTTAGGTAGGTCGGTAGGTAGAGGGAGTGAGGTTGGTACCTACAACTCGACTTCTTGTTCTTCTCTTGTGCCATGAACAGAGGAGTGGGTGCTTGCTTGATAATAACCTCTGCCCACTGGTAGACTGACATATTTTTGTGTGTCGCCGTCCTCTCTCCTCTTCTAATTTCCCTCAACACCTCCCATGCCATAGACAGACCAAGATCCTTCTGGAATCTTGTAAGAGTTGCATATTTCTATCTCTTGGGAATTACAACTTCCTCCCGCACCCTGGTATACAGACCACCTACCACTATCACCACCACCCATCATTATCGGCTTTCGTCGTCATATCATCGTCCTCATCATCCTCACCACCATCACCACTACTACCACCACTACTACTACCACTACCATAACAACCTCCTCTTCCTCTTCCTCTCTCTTCTTTCGCCCCCTTCCCCCTCCATTTGCGCCGATATCATAGCGCACCTTACTACGGAAGAATTGAACAGTTTCCCGGTATGTTTGAGTCTAATTTACTACCTAAAATATTCCCATGTTCCTTAGCAACCTACCTACCCTAGCCCTGTCAATCATTCGATTAGGCCCAGCCAGCCAGCACTTGTAAGGCAGGCAGACAAGTCAGACAGACAGACAGATAAATAGACCGAACAAGGCTGGCAGGCATATCAACTCACTTGGATGACTGACTGATTCGCGCATCCGTGGGGCTCTGATCACCTTTTTTCTTCCATCTTCCACCATAACACCATCTCACCTCCCACCTTCACTTACATATTGCTTCCCTCGCGCATACAGCGTTGAGACTTGCTACGGAGACAACTAGACCAGTTTTACTGATAATCTGTTCTCATTCTAGGCCCTGCTGCTATAACCAACTGGTCCCCTACTGTTCCATCTCACTTTTATCTTGTGATACCCTCTCCTTTCCAGCCTTGCCGGATATCTCGACAAGATGGCCAAGGAAACCAAACTCTACGACGTTCTTGGCGTAGGTTACCCCCAACTATCCACCCCAACATGGAGGAAATGCAAATGGCTCACCTATTCCGGACTTAGGTTTCGCCAACGGCCACAGACCAAGAGCTCAAGAAGGCCTACAAGATGAACGCTTTGAAGTACCACCCTGGTTGGTTTCCCTAATCTGAATCTGCACACGCACCATCTTGGCCGTCCCTCCTGCTAACGCTCTTGCTGTAGACAAGAATGCCCACAACCCTGCTGCCGAGGAAAAGTTTAAGGAGATCTCGCATGCCTACGAAATCCTATCCGATTCTCAGAAGCGTGCTATCTACGATCAATATGGCGAGGCTGGTCTAGAGGGTGGTGCTGGCGGCGGTGGTATGGCTGCTGAAGATCTGTTTGCCCAGTTCTTCGGTTCCGGCTCCTTTGGCGGCGGTCTAGGCGGCATGTTCGGCGGCATGGGTGGGCAGCCTCGTGGTCCACCCAAGGCACGCACTATCCACCACACGCACAAGGTATCCCTTGAAGATGTTTACCGTGGTAAGGTCTCTAAGTTGGCCCTGCAGCGCTCTGTCATCTGCTCTAAATGTGAGGGTCGGGGTGGCAAGGAGGGTGCTGTTCGACGCTGCCCCGGTTGTGATGGTCACGGTATGAAGACTATGATGCGGCAGATGGGTCCTATGATCCAGCGGTTCCAGACTGTCTGCCCCGATTGCAATGGTGAGGGTGAGATTATTAAGGAGAAGGACCGTTGCAAGGCTTGCAGTGGCAAGAAGACCGTTGTGGACCGGAAAGTACTCCACGTCCATGTTGACCGTGGTGTCAGAAGTGGTACCAAGGTGGAATTCAGAGGCGAGGGTGACCAAGCTCCAGGCGTGCAGGCTGGTGATGTCGTCTTCGAGATTGAGCAGAAGCCCCATCCCAGATTCACCCGCAAGGATGACGACCTGCTCTACCGCTGCGAAATCGAGCTCGTCACGGCCTTGGCCGGAGGTACCATTTACATTGAGCACCTCGACGACAGATGGTTGAGTGTAGAGGTTCAGCCCGGTGAAGCTATCGCCCCTGGTATGTCTCTTATCTATCCCTCCGCTTTACTTGTAGCACCATGCTAATCCTCGACTGCAGATGCTGTGAAGATGCTGCGTGGCCAGGGCATGCCTTCACCTCGACACCACGACTACGGCAACATGTATATCCAGTTCTCCGTCAAGTTCCCAGAGCGTGGCTGGACCGATGATGCGGCAGCTTTCGAGTCGCTGCGGAAGATTCTTCCTGCACCTTCTGTCGAAGCTGTCCCCCCTGCCGATGCCATGACAGATACTGCTGAGCTAGAGGATGTGGATTCGCAAGGCTCAGCCAGAGCATTTGGTGGCGCTGGAGGCATGGATGATGAGGATGACGAACATCCTCATGCTGAACGCGTGCAGTGCGCATCCCAGTAAAGGGGGCAACTCCTTTAGACTTTTTAAGTTACCCATCACCTTTTTTCAGCTCGTATAGTATTAGATACGGCATGAAAGTGTCCGGCCGAGCAAGGGCGGGGCACAAGCATTTACGGCGTGACGTTTAAACCAGGGGGGAGGAAGAATCAGATGTTTGGCTTTGATCCAAGACCTGCATATTAGGGTTCACGACTGGGAGAAGAAGGACTGGCGACGTAGTGGATTGGGATTGTCTGCTATCTGCCTCTCTATCTAATACACGGGGAGGTGGGAAAGGACATTCTGCTTGCAGCTCTCTGACACGATGTCATTATCATACATGCTCCGTTGTTTTTCACCTACTCCGTGGTACTACTGCAAGCTGGCGTTTAGATGGACATAGAGGGCCCAGGGGCAGATATGCGTTTGCAATTGATAACTATTTTGCTTTCCCGAGTTTGAGTTTCTCTTTCTCGTTCTCTCTACCTATCTCGAGTAAGAGTTACTAGTCACGTGGTGTGATACGATCTGTAGTAGTTGTAGCAAGTATCTAGTCTAGGTTCGTCTTGCCTTAGGGAATGCCATGCTACCTGTTTACCTAAACTGCGGCTACCGACGAGTGATAAGTACTATGGGTGGAAGCCGCATTGCGAAAGGGGCTGACGACCAGCTGGATCCATGTATGGACGCTTTCGTATCTTCGACGAAGAACTTGATTTATAATGAACCTGGCTCTGCGAGATTCACGCGAGCCTTTGCTTTTGTCTAGCCTAATAGGTTAATATGTATTGATGTAGGTAGATATATATATTCACCAACACAGAGCGTGCATGAGTAAGCAAGAGCCTCTGTAATATTTTTGTTGTTTTTTTATCTATTCCGGGACCGGGGCCGGGGCCGGAGTCGGCGCGCTCCCCTCACTGCCGACGCGCCCTTGCTCTTGTCCTTGCTCTTGCTCTTGTTCTTCTTCCTCTGCCTCATCGTCGAAGCTGGTCTTGCGCAGGTTCTCCACCGTGTAGAGCAGCTTGTCCAGCTCCGGGCGCGAGAGATCAGGGGATGATGCCTCGGCGGCGGGCGGCAGTGGCGGTGCGCCCTGGACTTGGACGCACCCCTGCGGCCTCCAGCTCCCGCCGTCGAGCGAGAACACGCGGATGGGCTCTTCGGCGTCGACCGAGACAACTAGTCTCGAGGCCTTGTCGGGGTGCCCTATCACGGCTACGTCTAGGGGGTTGCCGGATAGGCGCAGGGTCTGGACGTGCGCGAGGGCGGTGGTGGTGGTGGTGGTGGTAAGCTGATAGATGAACAGGGCGGGGACGCTGTGTGCGGCAGTTATGTTAGTTTTCGTGTACTAGGGGCTGAGAAGAGAAAGAGGGAGAGAAAGAGGGAGAGAAAGAGAGAGAGATAAAAAGGAGGGAGGGAGAAGAGGGGGAAAGGCCTCTTACCGCTCACAGACCGCCACGATGTAGCACCCGTGCTCCGTGTCGCAAGAGCGCAGCCGCGAGACGGCGAGCTTGGTCGCGCCGGGGGACACTTCCCGCACGGGGCCTAGGAGGTCGGTCGTGCCGAGCAGCCGGCCGGCGCGCCAGTCCCACAGGAACAGCGCCGGGTCGCCGCCGCCCGAGACCAGGTGGCCGGCGCCGCCCCCGGGAGCCCGCGGCGGCACTACGCAGAGCGCGCTGAGGAAGGCCTCGTGGCCGAGGCAGTACGTCTCGACCACGTGGGCCTGCGGGATGCCCCGCGACACGCGGATGTGCTCGTCGCGATCCGCCGTGAGGATATACGGCCGCCCGTCCAGGGTGGCGGCTGCCACGGCCGTGAGCATCGACACGTGGCCCAGGAGCAGGTCATGCTGCTGTTCGGGCGCCGCGGAGGAGGAAGCGCTGAGGGGCTGGGACTGGACCCCCGCCTTCTCGCGCTTCTCGCGCACCTTGCGCTGCTCCTCGAGGGCGCGCAAGTTCCGCTGCGAGTGCACCGTGAGCGTGTTGGCGCCCTTGGGGGCGGAGGGGCGTAGCGGCGCGGCAGCAGTGCTGGCGCTGGCGTTGGCGCTGAGGCCCGAGGGAGCTGGCGTCAGGGGCAGGGCGTAGACGTCGCCGAACTTGTCCGCGCAGAGGATGGTCTTGCCGTCGTCTGTGAGCGAGATGGAGCTGGGCCGCTTGGGCATGGATCTACGTCCCACGTTAGAGGTGTGAGGAGGGGGAGGAGGCATAAGTACGCTCTGAATCTGGTAGAAAGGAAGTTGATCTTTTGTTAGGGGGGGTTGGGTACCTTTGACTTGATTCCTTCAGCACGCCCTGGCCGCTGTGCTCGAACACCCATACCACCTTGTCCCCCGTCGCCGCCACAACGTGGCTCCCATCATTGGTTGCCGTGAGGAGAATGACGAAGGGAATTTCTGGCCGGGGAGGGGCGGGCTTGGGCTTCTGTTTCTTTTGGCCGTGGGCCGATGTGCCGGCGGCGTCTTGCTGGCTGGCTTCCTCCTCAGCTACGGCCTCAGTTTTGGGCTTGTCATCCGAGTCTAGTCTACGCTTCTTAGACGGCGGCTGCTCGCTCTCAGATTCCTTCGGCTGCTTGTTTTCCTGAGCGATCACTTGGGCCTTGCCGTTTTCGGACTGCCTCGTCAAGGGATGGTTCCACGACGATAGAACTTGAGAGTCCGCGTCAAGGTCAAATGTGTAGATATTCGTCCCCCGCGCAGCACATAATAGGCTGCTCTTCCCCAGCGGAGTGAGGCATTGGTATGGGAGAGCCATGGGTGTTGGGGCTGTTGGAGTGGCCCTTTTCCCTGCTGGCTTCGGCACCAACGTTGATGTTACTCCGGGATGGCAACTAGCATAAAAGAAAAGAGAGAGAAAAAACCAGAGATGAAGCAACAATGTTGCATCGATATTAGACTAACTAGTCTGAGGCGAGTATAAGTTCTGCGCTGAATTTTCTGCTGAAGTAATTTAAGCAGCCTTCACTGTTGTGCTGCTCAGTGTCGTGTTATATCTACTAAGGTCTTCTTAACTTGTCAATTTAAAGAAATTAGTAAAGAAAATACATGTAACTATCGTTAAAAAAAAACTAATGGGGGCAGGGGGTTATGCCGATATGCATTTATATAATACTTTTACCTGCTTATATAAGTACATAATAATAGACTCTTGGTGCATTAACCCGTTTAGCTGCATATTTGTTTGCGAATTTAGCCATTCGTTAGACTTAGGTACAACCAACCACTCTAGGTCCATCAATACATAGGTCCGTCTAGGTACCTAGGCTAACCTTAGTAGGTAAATAGACGATGGACTTGGTGAGATCAAGACATTGGAAGAAGGTCCGATCCGATGTGGGTTATGAAGCACAAGTTACGTAGCTTCATATGTACAAACTTACATACATCTACGACTACTTACTACATACATAAGGTATATGCCTACATAGTAGCACTAGGTACATAAGTACTTACCCAGGAAATACTTAGCGATGGGAGTTTTAGTTTGGGGTGAACGAAGTTTCGCGGCAAGATCCCTGTTCTCTACGCGCGTTTCAGCCGCTTGCACACGAGATGCTGTGTGGCGCAGCTCGCGCAGTTTCCGACTTGTGTGCTCTCAACCTGCATAGTCGTACAGCAACTGCAGCCCGTAACCACTTACCTACGTATCAAATGTACCTACCGATCTACTAGGTACTAGGTAAGCATTAATTAAAACCCAGTTCTATTCATCTTGAAGGACAGTTTTACCGTTACACCCAAATACAACAGTTCCCATCATCGCGACCTTTCACACAACTACCAATCGTTATTTTATACCCGGTAAACTCGGGTTTCAACTGTGCCTATCGCCGCCCACGAGCTTGGAGAGCTCGTCCGTAAATCAGTGTCAACGTACCCTCCATCCGATCGGTCGAACGACGGTATCAACTCCCTCGCCCGAACCTGTCTGGACGCTTTAGCCGGCCTCCCGGGCCTTCGATTGAACTGCGCAGAACAGAACAATTGGTGGTCGCTCTCGCAAGAGAACATCACCGCATCCCCTTCATCCAGCCACCATGGCGCAACTCGTACTAGATCTTGTATACTCGTTTGGCAATTGCCTTAATTGCTTTCCCGGATCGCCCACCCTGAAGATCAACTCCCGATCATTCAAGATCCTGCGCTTGCTCGGCGAAGGTGGCTTCAGTTATGTATACCTCGTACAGGACACGGCGACCGCGGAATTGTTTGCCTTGAAGAAGATTCGATGTCCCTTCGGCGCCGAATCTGTCCAGCAAGCGATGCGGGAGGTTGAAGCCTACAAGACGTTTGCGCACGCCCCCGCTGTCATCCACAGCGTCGACTACTCCATCGCCAACGAGCGGAACGACGCGGATGCGAAAACAGTCTACATCCTGTTGCCATACTACCGAAGGGGGAACCTACAAGATATTATAAACGCCAATCTAGTCAACCACACGACGTTCCCCGAGAAGGAGCTTATGCGCCTGTTTTTGGGTGTCTGCAAAGCCCTCAAGTCTATGCACCAGTACCGTGCCCCACCCGGCGGGGAGCGCATGGAGATGGGGAACACAAAGGCTGGGGAGGACGATGTAGGAGGACGCAGGGGCAAAGGGAAAAGCAAGCGAAACAAGGCCGTGGCAGCAGCCGATGCAGATGACGAGACCGAACAGGCGAGGCCGTTGATGGTAGATGAGGACGTTGCAGCACCTGGTGAGCGGCGGTCATATGCGCATAGAGACATAAAACCAGGTAAGTTGCCTAACCTAGCATGGAACTCGTGCGCGACGATGGTCCCCTTTACTAACCACGGCGGCACTGTAGGAAACATCATGATTGATGACTCTGGATCGCAACCTATTATCATGGATCTGGGCTCTCTTGCTGTCTCCCCAATACCTATCACGTCGCGGTCTTTGGCCATCGCCACCCAGGATACGGCGGCGGAGCACAGCACCATGCCTTACCGGGCGCCCGAGCTGTTCGATGTCAAGACAGGCACCGTCATCGATACCAAGGTCGACATCTGGTCTCTCGGCTGTACCCTGTACGCATGTCTGGTCGGCAAGTCTCCTTTCGAGATGCGCAGTGATGAGACTGGCGGTAGTTTGAGCATGTGTGTGTTAGGTGGCGACTGGCGGTTCCCGGACGAGGGGCCGAAGGGACAGAAGAAGGCGAAGAACACAGTTGGCGCAGCTGCAGCAGGCGTCCACGAGGGGGTTATCAGTGAGCCGATTAAGGAGGTCGTTAGGAAGTGCTTGAACGTGGAGCCAAGTGAACGACCGGATATTGACGAGTTAATAGACATTGTGGAACAGGTCATCGAAGAATTGCCCGAGGACGAAGCGTAAGAGGTGTCCAAAAAATGGTCGCTTGTTTGTACTATTATTATGGATCATGCCCCTTCGTGTGTTGCCTGATGAACTCATTTTTTTTATATTGGCTTGAATGATTGAAGGCGATCAATGATCTCTGTTGAGGTTGTCTGGTCAACTACAGCAAATTGTCCACCTATCTAACCTTAGTCTCTGCTTTGTACCATAGAAACTAGAGGCGATCTGGGGCGGAGGAGTTATCCGGTCTGAATTTCATCTACACTATATCCTGTTTCTAGGCAAACGTGTACCTACATACCTAACCTAGGTATCTCTTCCCAAGCAAAGCAAGGGCCTTGGCCCTGAAACTGAGCTGTGATGGTTGGTGATCGGTACCAGACCAGACTCTATAAGTCATGCTCCACTTTTATAGCTCAAGCCATCAATACCTCCCTACGTGGGTACATTAGTAGGTACCTATGTAGGTAAGTACCTAGTGTCCGGTACATTTTTCTGGTATAACAGTGCAGATGGTCAACTTCAACTGCAGGTGCTTTTACCTTATCCTTATACCCAGCACTTTCATTACGATTGCAATTTCCTGTGCTACTCGACTAGAGGAATATCTCCTATTCTACAATTCAATTAGTACATATAATCTGCTTGCCGTTTAATCCCCAACGCACTCACGACGGGACTCTTTCATTTACGCACTCATACCTATTCGCGAAACAGGTTTTTTTCTGGTCTGAAGATCTGCCTAGAATCTCTTACACGCCAAGACGAGAAACATCTATCAAGTTCGCAATGGCGTCAGATGAGGAAGATGACTACATGAACATGACGTTCGGCGAAGAGCCAAAGGCGACAACAGAAACTTCGCTGCAACGCCGCCAACGGCTCAAGCGCGAGGGCGAGATCAAGGCTCGCGTCAAGTCCAAGGAGGAGCTTGCCGCCGAAGAGCGAGAGGCCAGGGAGGCAGCGCTGTCCAAGTCCATGCTAGACAGCGCACAGGCCAAGAAGAGCAAGGGGTTCAGCATGATGGCCAAGATGGGCTTCAAGGGCGGCGCGCTCGGCAGCAAGGATAACGCGGACGCGCTGCTGGAGCCCCTGCGCCCGGAGGTGAAAGACGACCGCGGCGGCATCGGCCTGGACTCGGATCGGAAACGCAAGCTCACCGAGGCGACGAAGGACCAGCAGAAGCGGCTCAAGGTCGATGAGGAGGAGTTCCGCGACCGCGTGCGCAGGGAGCGCGAGCAGGCGCGCCAGGAACGACAGGCCTACGGCGCGATGAAAGTGTGTGAGCGCATGGACGAGGAGAAGCAGCTAGCAATGGCGGCGGCAGCGGCGGGTGAACTGAGCGATGATAGCGATGAGACGACAGCGAAGAAACGAAGGACGCAATCTACCAGGCCGCTAAAGTCCATTCCGGTGGTGTGGAGGGGCCTGGTCCGTCGCCGCGAGGAGGCGGAGCGGGACCGTCGGATGAAGTACGACCTGGAGCAGAGCTCTACCCGTCTGCCCACCTACGAGGATGACCTGGAAGACGCGGACGACAGGCAGGCGATGGGGAAGACGCCCACGGCCTACGCGCTTGTGGAAGACCTCGACGAGGAGGATCCGGAACTGGACGAGTTCGACGCTCTCGAGCCCGGCGAGAAGCTGCGGCGGCTCGTCGAGTTCCTCAGGAGCGAGTACAATTACTGCTTCTGGTGCAAGTTCACATACCCGGACGCCGCCATGGATGGCTGTCCGGGCTTAACAGAAGAGGACCATGATTAGAGACCACCCCCCCTAAAAAGGGAGAGTTGATGATTACTTGGGGATGCTAAATGAAGAGGTATATGACGTTGCGTAAGATTCACATTGGATGTTTTCTCGTCTTATTTGAATAAACAACACAAACGTTGGCATTCTTGAAATACACCGGGAAAGCCTTCAAAGCACCCATAAAAAAGGGATACTTCAGTGCTTCTCCTTCGAGTAGACTCTCTCCTCAACGCCGATATCCTCATTCCTGGTTCGAAATAAATTTGGGTTTAGCGGTTATTAACAGTCACAACAAACTAATCGACTCTCTTCTATGATGGAGAGGGATAGGGGAACTCACCAGACATCCGGCTTCTCCGCGATGAACTTGTCCATCAGGTCCTGGCACTCGGCCGAGTCGAGCACGACAACCTCGACGCCGCGCTGCTTCAGGTATGCCTCGCCGCCGATGAAGTTCTTGTTCTCGCCGATCACGACGCGGGCGATGCCGTAGAGGAGACAAGCACCAGTGCCTTTTTTCGTTTCCCCCCAACGGTTTAGTTAGCCCCCAGGCTTTTTTCCCTTGCTGGTACGAAAACGGACGTTTCGTATATACAACCCATATATGGATGAATGGATGGATGAGGGAAGGAGACAAAAAAAAAAGAGAAAGAGAGTGGAAGAACTTACACATATCGCACGGCGACAGAGTCGTGTACATGGTGCTGCCCTGGTAGGCCGAGGACGGCAGACGGCCCGCGTTCTGGAGACACGAGGTCTCGCCCTGCAGCACATTGTGATTAACCTTAGACCCCTCCACGCCCGCCCGCGCGCCCACCCAAAGAGAAATAAGAAAACCCCCGGATATGCGTATATATGTAGGTAGGTAGGTAGGTAGGTAGATAGATAGAAGAAGTCCTGCGCGCACGCAACAGGTTGACGAAAGACTTGGGGATTGCCTTCTTTCCCCCCCCTCCCCCACCCCCCCGCGAGCCGAGCCTAGCCGACCCCGAGACGAAGGTTCAAGATACAGCCACGGCGGCGGCGGCGGCGCGGCAGCGGGGAAAGAGGGGAGAAGGGAAGGGGGGTAAGGATAAAGGTTAAGCTTCCAACGTACATGTAAAATGGGATTGCCGTTCTGCACGCGCATGTTGTGGCCGCGGCCCAGGACCCGGCCGTCGGCGGCGATGAGAGCGGCGCCGATCTTTCGTAGTAAGGGTTAGGTTCTTTCTCTCTCTCTCTCTCTCTCTCTTAACTGTTTAAAAAAAATTGTTTTGCTTCCTCCCCCCTCTCTTCTCATCGCGAAGCGAAAGAAACTCATGACAATATTTTTTTTTCTTTTTGGTTTGGTTTTAGGTGATATAGAAGGGGGAAGGGGGCGAGGAGAGAGAATGATTCTTACGGGAACGCCACCCTCTTGATATCCAATCTTGGCCTCCTCGAGGGCCAGAGCGAGGCCCTTGGCATCGTCCATCTTGCAGTCGCTTCTTTTTTCTTTTTTTTTTTCGGTTTCTTTGGTTCTTGGTTTTTTTTCTTTCACTTTCTAACCTACGAGTATTTAGAGAGAATGATAGGACTACAAATCGCTCGTATTGTTATTACCTATATTTTCCCTTGTTAATGGGCCGGGGGAGGGAGGGGGGACGGAGAGATTGGGTGGGAATTTTCGGTGTCGTCACTTTAGTATCTAGGTATCTGGTGCGTATGAATAATGTAACTAGGTAAATCTTTTTTTCCCTCTGTCACGAAATTTGGGGTGAGAAAGTGGAATAGAATGGTATGGTATGGTAATAAATAATGGTTAATGGGTAGCGCACGGCGGCGTAGGCGGCATCGCTTGCGACCCCCCTTCTTTCTTTGCTAGCCTCCTCTACCCCGTTTGTATGTATAGATATATAGATATACCTACCTATACCTCCCTACCTACCTACTTGCTTTATGTACGTATGAATGTGCGTGTGTGTGCTACTATCTCGCGGCGTGCATACAGAGTAGGAATTATCCACCGATGCTAAACCTAGCGCACATCTCCCCAATGATAGCGAGTCGCAGGAATTTTGGCGATAACAAGCTTCCTCTAAGGTCAGTTCGATCGCTCGGTAGGTAAGTAGGTACTTAAGGGACCTACACTACTTAGATAGCTGATCCGTAAGTAGGTATGTACTACCTAACCGGATAATCATTGATTTGATGTAAGTATAAACTTAAGTACCAAACTTTAAGCCCCTGGACGAGATAAACTCGGTCACGTTGTTAAATCGTTTAACGTCAATCAACTTTTTTTTTTTTTTGCCTTCGAGCGTGGAAGGAGAAGTCGTCGGGAATGACGCCCGGCTCCGTATAACTCCACCGGAGGTATATAATTGGACAAGGCCTCGGTCTAGTGGGTCCAATTGTTCTCCAAGTTTGGGACTGGCCCGTGCCGCTAACGAACCCTTGCTCGTCCTGTTTCTCGTCTGCTGGATTTCCTGCCAACGTCAAACGTCCGAAGAGTAGGCAAGCAGGAAAGAAAAAGAAAAAGAAATAAAATACACATAAAAAGGAAGGGAAAAAAAAGTCACATGTCTGTTAACATGCAGTCGTAATACCTTAGTATTTTTTTTTGGACCTACCGAATAAATACCCCTTGGTAGGATATCTATCTAGGTATGTAAGTAGTTCGTTAGTACCATGTAATCTAGATTAGTGTAGTTCTCCATATACCCCCATCCTCTGATCAGTATGAGGCTCGACACTCCCGGGACTGCACTGCACTTGACATCCATGGCGAATAGAGAGAAAAAGAGCATTGAAGACAAAGAAATGCATATCTTGGCCTCCTTGGGGGAAGCAATGATGGGTGAAAAGCCAGTGTCATCTTCTCGGGTCTAAGCCGTAAACATAAGACTAACGATCGACAAGTTCGCTTCTCGTGCAGGGAAAACCCCGCAAACAAGTATTTTCGCGACAAGTGGTGAATAGAATTTTTTTAAACGAGACGGGGGGAACATTGGGGCCGGGGCGACGCAGTTGTGCTCGTTGAAGATGCCAACTTGCCTATCCCTACCAGCAGATTTTAGGGAGGCTTCCCGTCCCTCTGCTAAAAACCCCCCTGAGAAACCGATTCGAGACACATTACATGCCAGCCCTATCGACTTGCCCCGGGTACTGAGGCGACCAGATAATTAAATTATCGAGTGGCGATATTCGGTGTTCTAATGTATTGGGGAATTCACCAAGGATGCTTATGGAAAATGCCTCTGGTATCAAAGTCGATGAACTCCAGTAGCACCCAACCTAGGTAGTTGGAGTGCCTATACCCCGAGATATTTATACATACGTAAGATGCATCCTGGTCTCCTAATTCTTTCTTTCTCATTCGTGTATGGAACAAAGGCGATGCCTCTTTTGGATGGTCGGGGGCTTTTTTTTCTTAGTAAAAAATGCCATCAGCAGCAACTGGGTAGCAATAGAGGGAGCATCGGGCCTCATCTCATGCAAGTGCAAGTTCTACCGCGCAGCGTTTCGCGTGGAAACGCTTTTAAAAGATTTGTAGCACCAGTTACCCGTATGTTGATATGTAAAGGAGTGAGGTGAGTTGCTAGGAGAAGACAGAAGACCCCCGGCACCAGATGGGAGCTACTGTGTACAAAGTAGTATCTGAAGCAATAAGGTGGGGGCAGCCCATCCTAGACGGGTTATATCCACTGGTCGGGCTGGTAACAGCGAGTGGTCCCTGATCTCGAGAAATACTAGAACCCACGCGCAATCTCGCCCTTGCCGTGGTCCTAGAACTTGCGTATCGATTCATCGCGGAGTACGCATGTACTCTTTCAATACCATGTTAAAAAGCGAAGCTCAACCGCTCCTTTTATGCGTTCGGATATAAAGCAAAGCATCGTGATTATAATGGCCACTTTCGACCGCATGAGATAAATGGGAAAATAGCATAAGTCACCTACTGTACCTAGACAGCATGGAATGAAACCATATCCAAAGACGGTCAATCTTCCAAGAGTTGCGCGATGCTTCGAGATTTAACTATCATCCTGGGCTGGCGATAGTCAACTGACCTCACTAGGTAGAATACCCTTTTGTGACCCCACTAATAAAATAAGGTGTAGGTGTTATCTTGGTGAGCAGCCAGAGAGGGTAATTTGAACACTTGGGGCATAAGGCAAATGTGCACTAGGTATAGGATGGCCTATGGCGAGGCAAGCGCCGATCTTGGGCGTGGAGGCTTTGGTGCCTTCGAAGGAGAAAGAAACTGAATCAGCACACGCGAACTGGGGGGTGTCAAGGCAGAGAGTGTAAGACCTAAGCTGGGCAAGGGCGAGACCAGAATTTGCGACAGGCACATACATCAATTCTGTTAGCCCCCGGCAAGATAAACAGTCTATATGTATTGAGGAGAGACAAAAAAGAATAGTGGTGTCAATGCAGAGGCGAAACAAATGCCGATCTTAGATGGGAGACACCATTGGCGTGGGTGATGTCGATGTAGATATGATATGTAGGTACTAGGTAGAAAGGCGAGTAAGCAAACCTGCCAATAGAAGAACACGCAAAAGAGAAAAAAGGGAATAGAAAAGAGGCAAATAGCGAGTATATACAACAGTGACTAATAATGATTATAAAAGCGTAAGGGGGTCGGGAGCAGATATATGGACAGGCAGATGGGCAGACAGAGAGACGGGCAGACAGGGCTTGCTGGAGTATTCAAATCAATTGTGAAATGGTGAAATGATGAGATGAAGTCGAAAAGAACATGCAGCTTCTAGTAGGAAACGCAACTTGGTTGGTCTTGACAGGGGGGGAGGGGAAAAGTGTGGTGGGTGTGGGCTCCAAGGCGAGACTGGCTCTACCGAGCAGCTTGTACCTATGTATGTACAGACTGTACCATGCATGTACAACACATCCCGTACATGTACCTCTCTACATGGCAGGCAAACCATGGCCTCCACCACGCAGTCTTTCCAATGCTATTACTTACATTTGATGTACTCCAGTCCATCTTCTCTACATACATACATACATACTACATACTACATATGTAACCTACCTACATGTAATGCTATATATGTACATAGTGACCTATATCACGAGGCAGGAAGTTCCAAGGTACCTCCAAGTTTTATCACATCTCTCCAGTCCAGTATTCCCCATCCATGTCCTGTCTGCTCATCAGCACACGTTTTGTGTTTTGATCTCATGGAGCCGGCCCAAATCGACTGATAATATCATCGGCCTTTGCTCTGCCCTGTAGTATCTAGTACCTGCCACTAGTGCCGACCTTAGTATGTAGGTACATCAGATACTACTATATATTAACTCTAGGTATTTTAGTACCTACCGACATGTTAAGTACACTACATTCAAAACCAATACATCAATACACATATACTACATACTAAGTACTACCTCTTTCAATCATTGACCACCTCATTTTCCGATCAGCTCTCCACTATTTCCGTAAGGTACCTACATTCACTCATATTTCTTCTAACGTTTAATTCTCTCTAGCTCTCCCTCTCCCTCTCTCTCTCTCTCTGCGTCCTTTATTTATTTTTCTTTTCGTTGTAGGTGCCATTCAATTTGCCCTGGCTGCAGTGCATCTTTGCCGCTTGACGTATATACCAACTTTAACCTTACCACTGCAGACTAAGACTAAGAGCAGATCAGACCAAGCCAGTTAATGTACGTGCATACATAATATCTGCATGTGCACGCGTGGAAGTTGGCTGCATCTCTCACTTCAGCTTCATCATTTTCATCATCTCCATCATCCTGCCTGCATCAGCAATCACCGTTTATATCTATGTCTATGTCTATGTCTATGTCCATGTCTGTTCGTCTGTCTGTTGTTCCATCCGTATCTAGCCTATCAGGCCAGACTAGGTAATTAACTCAGGTTGTCCTTGGGTCCGTCACTTGTAGGCCTGGAGTTACATGAGTATCCACCGGTCTATCGTGTCTACCAGACCGTGACCTAGGCTGCTTGGTACATCAAATACCTACGACATTCATTCCGTACATACAGAGTACATACATACCTACACACACCCATTTTCTTTTTTTTCTTTTTTCTTTTTCCTTTTCTCCCCCCCTTCCCTTTTCCCTTTTTTCCTTTGACTCGATCTGAGCTTTCCCCATCCTGACAGGCTCCTGACAGGCTACTGGCCGCGTGTGGGTGGTGGGCACCGATTTGACGGATGTCCCGCCGCCTCAAAACCTCCCCGGTCCTCTTCCATGCTTGGCTTGCTTTAACCTTTGCATCCCATCCATCTTCCTACAATAACCTACCTCCTACATCTTTCCGTCCCACATCACATCACACGCTTTTTCACCTTCTTTTCTTCCTTAACTCCCGTCCTGCATCTTCTCTACCCGTTGACATATCCCCAGACTTTTTCTTCCCTCCTTCATTTCTTTCTTCCACTTGTAATTCCCACTGCCCCTCCAAACTCCCCGTTTGCCTCTTTCTATTTTCCCCATCCCTTCATTTCTTGCATCTTTCAACCTCCACCAGCTGTAGGCGTAGGACATAGTTCGGCAAGCTCTCACCAACCCTGGTTTTCCAACCAGCCGTTGTGCCACCAGCGAAACGCCCGCTGTAGACCAGCAGGTTGCCTAATTCATGCGAGGTCTGAGTCTACCTGTCTGCACGCGACTTGCATCTGGATTGGCGATCTATGGATGTAGCATCCCACTATTTGTTGCTCTCGTCACGCCGTAGCTGTTCGGCGTCCACCTGTGCTACATTGAATGCGCCGCCTCTGATCGCCCACCATGGCGCAGAAGACGAGCGATTCCGATGATCAGCCAAACCCTTCGTCATCTACAACCAAGACCTCACCAGCTTCCTCGGCTGCCCACAAGCAGCCATCCTCCAACACCTCTAGCCCTGCACCCACATCTGAGAGAACCAAGTCTGTCGACTCTAAGGAGCCCGGCGAAAATGCCAGCAGCACTCAGACTGTGACCAAGTCTTCAGTGGCCACTTCGCATTCTTCGTCTAAAGAGGCCATGGCAGGTCCATCTCCTTACGGCACGCGTTCTCGGAATCGAGGCCAGGCGCGGCCTAATTATGCCGAGGACAAAGACATGGATATAGAAATGGAAGATGCATATCCAGAAAAGAAGGAGGATGACCACAAGAAATCCTCGCGACAAGCTCATGCAACAACAACAAATGGAACAGCTGATGCGCCCAAATCTACAAATTCTGCTTCGCGCAGAAGCACTGCACCAGAAGATGTCAAGGCTGGCAATTCTAACGCGACACCCAAAGATTCGCCTTCAATAGGTCCCGCGACCTCTAATGGCGCTACCACCACTGCTGCATCAGGCTCGTCCAAGAAGCGCAAGGCCCCCACACAATTGAATGCAAACAATGTGCACAGCCAAGCTAGCACTCCCCCGACAACCACCTCTGCAGCTTCAGGGACCCGGCGCAGCACTACTCAGATTATGGCCCCAAATGCTACGGGGGGCTACAGGGAGACGAACATGCTCAGTTTTGAGAACTGCAATACCGTACTCAAGGATGGGAAGCTAGTGGCGGATGACGGTACTGTGCTTGAAGCAAATGGTAAGGCGCGCCAAAGGAAACCTCTCCCCTCCTCCTCCTCCCCAAAAATTAAAAAAAAAAACATAAATTTCTAAATGCTACTATTATCTGTGCTGACCTGAGATGCTATTGCTATTGCAGACCATGTGTATCTGGTGTGCGAGCCACCGGGAGAACCATATTACTTGGGCCGCATCATGGAATTCCTCCACGTGCAGAACGACGCCAAAAAGCCGGTGGAAGCGCTGCGAATCAATTGGTATTATAGACCAAAGGACATTGGCAAAAAGGTCAATGCTACAAGAATGGTGTTCGCCACCATGCACTCGGACATCAGCCCGGTGACTGCCCTGCGCGGCAAGTGCCAGATCCGCCACAAGGCCGAAATTGAAGATATGGACAGCTACCGGAAAACGCCCGACTGTTTCTGGTACGAGAAGCTATATGATCGCTACATCCAGAAGAACTACGACGTGATCCCGTGTTTCCAGATTGTCAATGTGCCCGAAAAGGTCAAGAAGGTGTTGGACGAGCGTTGGAAATACATTCTTGTTGAGCAGGGCCGGTCCAAGGAATTTACCGGCGCTGTCAAATTATGTAAGAGGTGTAGCGGGTATTGTGCCATGTATGTTCATCATCCCACTCGTGTTTCCCCCGACATCCGATGACAGGCGTGCTTGGCTCTAACGCGAAACAGTAACGATTCCGTGGATTGCGCTGTCTGCCAGCAGACGTATCACATGAACTGTGTTCGACCACCACTGCTTAAAAAGCCGTCACGTGGTTTTGCTTGGGCGTGCGCAGCGTGCAGTCGGGCCCAGGAAAGAAAGTTGGAGGCCCGGCACACCCCTGGCCTCTTGGACCCACACCTCGAGGCAGAGGAGGAGGAGTTTTGGGATGAGGATGACGAAGCCGTCGACACGAGTCGCACCAGCCCCACCGATGGCATTGATGACTCCCATCAACCTGCGACCGCTGAGCAGATATACCATGCCAGCCTGTGGCCTTATCGTTATCTAGGCCAGCACTGCAAACCCGAAGATGCGCTTGATTACGACGATCGCATTTATCCCCGTGCGGGTTCTCGTCAGGGTCCGAAGCACCAAGCAACTGTTCTTCCGTGGCCCGGACGTCCCGTCCAGCTGGTAAAGCCCCGCGAGGTCAAGAAGGGCAACAAGAAGGACAGCAAGGCAGCAAAGGAGGCGCATGCGGCCCTCGAAGCGAACAGGCTTGCTCGGGAGAATCGGCCAAAATGGGTCCAAGATGAGCCTCCGGGATACGTCGCCCGGGGCGAAGATCTTGACAACGACGATCCGAACAACACTGCCCAATTGTTGTGGAAGCCAACTGACATCCCGGACGCGCCTATAACTAGTTCCGAGGTAGACAACTACGTCGCAGCCGCGAAGGCAAAGCTTGTCCCCATGTTCAGTCTGCCTAAGGAATCCACAAACCTTCTCGACGTAGCCACTAACACTCTGTTCAAAAACGACTATAACCCGGACAAGGCCCTAAAAGCCCTGTCTAGAGTCGAGAAGCAGGCATTCAAGGAACCAGAACTTAGCCCTGCGGAAATCAAGAAATTCGAGGAAGGGGTTACGAAGTACGGTTCAGAACTCTACCACGTGACGCGACATGTCAAAACCGTGAAACACAAGCGGATTGTTCGTTTCTACTACACCTGGAAGAAGACTGACCGTGGCAAGCAAATTTGGGGCAACTTCTCTGGCAGGAAAGGCAAGAAAGAAGCCAAGAAGGCCGAAGCGGACGCGAACAAACTTCAAGACAACGTGGCTGACAACAATGACGACTCTGCATTTGATACAGATAAGGCACTGGAACAAAAGAAGAGTTTTATATGCAAGTTCTGCTCTACTAAGTCCTCTAGGCAATGGCGACGAGCGCCCACTGTCGCGCCCGCTTTGGTTCACGAGGGAACTAGCAAGGGCGCAAACAAGGATAAGGGATCTCAGTACATTGTGGCCTTGTGTCGACGATGTGCCGAGTTGTGGAGACGATATGCTGTCCAGTGGGAGGACTTGGAAGATCTCGCTAAAAAGGTCGCAACTGCCGGGGGCCGCGCGTGGAAGAAGAGGGTCGATGAAGAGTTGTTGAAGGAGATCGCAGCAGCAAACGAGATGATGAACCGAACGGTGTACAAGACACCCAACGGCACGTCGTCGCAAGCCTCTGCTTCAGCCTCCGCCACTCAACCTAGCGCCTCCGAACCACCACCTCGGAAGAAATTGAAGACCATCGCCGATCGAGAAGCTGAACTAAACAACAGTTCGGACTCAGCTACTCTTGCGACTGTAGCACCTCAGAAGAAGAAAGAGAAAGAAAAGGAGAAGGAAAAGGAAAAAGAAAAAGAGAAGGAGAAAGAGAAAGAACGGGAAAAGGAAAAGGAGAAGGTGGTTGAGAAACCTCCACCTCCTCCAGCTCCCGAGTTGCCCAAGCCTCGCGTGCTTCCTTGCGCCATCTGTAACCAGATGAATCCCATGGGAGAACAGGCCCATCTTTCCTGCAAAGAATGTCGACTTACAGTGCATCGCGCGTGTTACGGGGTTGTCGACAACCGCCATCCCGGCAGATGGACGTGCGACATGTGTCTTAATGACAAGAACCCTCAGGTTTCTATCGTGAGTTTACCTGTTTCCTCCACCCCTTTTCACACCAATGATGTTAGGTCAAGAGTTAATCATCGAGATAGGAGTACAAATGTGTTTTATGTCCTGTGGAGTATACCGAGCATGACTTCGTTGAACCTCCGAAAAATACGCACAAGAAGAAGACCGAGAAGGAGAGAGAGAAAGAACGGCAGGAACGCGAACTTGCGCAGAAAGCCGCGGATTACTACCGCAAGAGACAAGAAGATTTACATCGTCCAGTCAATCCCCGAGAGCCTCTCAAGAGGACCGCAGACAACAACTGGGTCCACGTCACATGTGCTGTATGGACCCCCGAGGTGAAATTTGGTAACGCCAAAGCTCTGGGACCTTCAGAGGGTATTCCATCTATTCCCCGTTCTCGATATGAGGAGACGTGCAAGGCATGTAAACAGAAAGGGGGCGCTTGTGTGTATTGTCACCATTGCCGTGCTCCAGGTATGTGTTCCGCCTTCGTAACTAAGATAAGTTCGTTGCTAATGCCAAACTCACAAAGTCCACGTGGAATGTGCGCACAAGAATGGCTTCCTTCTGGGCTTCGAGATCACACCGGTAAAGGGTTCTCGACGGGACCAACACAACATAGTGACTATCGGCGGGGAGACGGGAGCGATGTCTGCAGCTATCTGGTGCAAGGAACACATTCCTCAGAAAACTGTCGTTCATAGGATGCACGATGTGGTCAGCCAGCCAGATGGTCAACCCAAAGATCCGAATGCCCTGCAACTTTATGTGCGAAATTTCAAGCAGGCCGACCTTGCACTGACCGGAACTGTCCGCAAAGCAAATCTGGCGAACCTAGCCACGAAGACGCCAGTGGCCTTGGTCCCAACCAACCAAAACCGGAGGCAATCAACTACGACGGTTATGAGCTCAACCTCGGCGGGACAACGGGCATCTTCGGCCGAGCATACCGAGACCGCCTCGATCATCCCCCAAAGTGGTGATAAAGTGTGTATCACATGCGGGGTTGATGTCAGTCCTAAATGGTGGCCCATCGATAAGAGCCAGGAGAAGATCCTGACCAATGGGCATCATGGTAGCCTCGGCAGCGAGGCGCAGAAATTTGTTGCTCAACGGTCTGTCCAATGCCATAAGTGTAGGAAAGCGAAGCGGAAGCCGATCGCCCATGTACGACCTGTGGATGCGCCGCCCCCTGTTGTTGAAGCACCACGGGCTCCGGCTCCTGCTCCTCCGTCTATCGCAACTACCCTGAATACAAGTCCCACGCCTCATGCGTCGCATGCCGTGAATAGACTTACAGACATCGGAAGTCCTTGGACACCTCGACCACCGCCGGTACATGTCTCTACCCCCTCAGCTCCACCTCCGCTACATGCACCGCCTAGCGGTCCTCCGCCTTTGCCACTGAGTACGCCTCACGCAGGTCCGAGCCCGATGGCAGCACCAGGTCCTCCACCGGTACCTGTTCACCACTACACGTCCCCGGTGTCATCTTTTGGTGACTGGCCGCGCACTACCTCGCAGCCCCCAGCGGCTGTTCATCAAATGAACGGTGCCTCCAGTGGCCCTCCTAGTTCGATCCATCACAATCACCTTCGCGATCTTCGGCCACCGCCAATTGCTCCCATATCACATCACCAGGCAGCACCGGTGCAGCATGGGCTTGGCCAACCTATGGTAAACGGGATTCCACCGTCTCCACCTCGACGTGGCCATGCTGCTCTCCACAGCGGCACCTCTCCATACATACCCTCCTTTCACCATACCGCGCATAACCCACTCCATAGCCTCACGAATGGAGGACCACCACCACGTACCTCGGAGCATTCGTTCTCCCAGGGGTTACTGTCGCAGCGTTCCCCGTTTACAACTCCACACGGAAGCCCGCCAGTGTCGAGAGACGGTATCGCAATGAGCCGTGAATCAAGCCTTACCAATAATAACCCCTCACGGTCAAGCGATGGCCGACCCGTAAGCGGCGCTAGCGCCAGTCCATCGCTCCGCAACCTCCTTTCCTAGTCACGACGTCCGAAAGTACAAGTCACTGGGGCCCATAGTTCGTTCGTTGATAAGACCAATTTTTACGATGTTTTGGCGTTATGGACAGGTTGTATAACTATAGGCATATACCCAATAATGTTGGGATTCATCAAGGCGTTTTACGCAGTCGACCGGGGGAAGTCGTACTGCACAGCTCTATAGCATTGTACAGTAGCCTGTTGGGGGTTGGGAATAATTCGCTGTCTGCTCTACGTAAATGCAGCAAGGGAGAGAGGGTGGCGTTAGAGCTAGACGGACTCTAGGGTTATACTCATGTAATGCTGCTATAGTTAGACAAAAAGAACATAAATATATAGGCCAAAAGCCAGTGTTCTTTTACAGAAGATGCAATGAGTCGTAATGATTTTCCGAGGTTTCAATGTTGTTTGTAAATACCAGTTGTGCATAGGTAGTAATTACCAATTGCCTACTAAGTATTGATGTAAGTTAGGTAAGTAGGACGTATGGAAGGGAAAGGAAAATGAAGTGGCCAATAGTATGATATAGATTATGGTATATAATACTAATCATGCCCATTTCAGTTGGCTCCAGTAACTGCACGAAAAATGGGCTAAAAATAGCAAGCAGGTATGTATGTAGTGTAGTACCTTAGGCACCTCTTTACATAGATACATCAATATGCAGTTAACCTAACCTACTTAGTCACAATGTGGTATGCGCCTCCAAGTTCAACCTTGGCCTTAGCTCCCCCCTCCAAGTAGGTAACGTGATTTCGTGTTCCTTTCGCGACCCCCCACTTCCACCTCACCAGCATCTTTTTAAAGTACCTACCTACCTCCTAGGTACTCAATACCTATGTCAATATTGAGAGAACGGCTAAAATCGGTGCTTCATCGCGCAAGCTTTTCCTTCTCTGCCGCTGAGATCCAGGATATCTTTGCATTTCATTGCATATAATGTGACGCATTTGGTTGTTACAAGGCGGTGAGAGCCTGCTAATATATTGCTTCTCTATTTCCTTCGAGACCTCTACCCAAGAGGTGGTGTTAAGTTACTCGCCATGGAGCCTCGACTGGGTGTTTTCCACAAAACTACAATCGACTCAGTGCAACAGAAGACTTTGCAGACGACTACCTTGGCGGGGACGAAAAGGGCTTATCCCGAGACTACTGATTCTCAGCGACCCCATCCGCAACAGCCTACCGCAACAAACGTGCCAGCACAGTTTCAGAGGGCTTCCACCGTCGGCAAGGAACTACCGAGGCTAACAGCAAGTGCTATCACTACTGTTGACCCGTCTTCTCTCCCAGAGGGATGTGAATATTCTCAGCGCAGGATCCTGTCAGCAACCCCCAGATCAACTGTTGATCGTTCACTGCTGTTGTCCTTTCCAAGATATGGTCTTCCGGACTGCTTGGTAAACAACCTTAGGTCACTTGGTATTAGCGAGATATACCCGTGGCAGAAGCAATGTCTCTTGGGCCCTGGTCTTCTTAATGGAACGAAAAATCTCGTCTATAGTGCGCCGACGGGTGGCGGAAAGTCCCTGGTGGCTGATATTCTTATGCTAAAGAGGGTCCTGCAAGATAGGGGGGCTAAAGCTTTACTTATATTACCCTATGTTGCTCTAGTCCAAGAAAAGGTTCGGTGGTTACGAAATGTGGTGCAAAACAGTAAGGAATCTCTAAGATTATGTTTTCTTTTGAACCTACCCCTGATCATACTTCACCCCCTTATTTTGGGTTTACTAACATTACTCGTCGCAGTCAAACGGGAGCCGCCAAGTCATGATAAGAAAGAGAACGAGCAGAGACTTTGGCAAAGGCGCCCAGATGAGGATAATATCCGAGTTGTGGGCTTCTTCGGCGGTGGAAAAATTAGAGCTACCTGGGCAGATTTCGACATTGGGGTCTGCACTTTTGAAAAGGTTCGTAACTTAATTGCCCATGGTAGCGTTTCTAATTCGGGGATAGGCAAATATGCTTATAAATGCTGCTATAGACGATTACTCCATTGCAACGCTTAAGGCTGTCGTGCTCGACGAGCTTCACATGGTTGACGACGATCGCCGAGGTTATTTAATGGAACTAATGGCTACCAAGCTCATGAGCCTTGAGCACAACGTTCAGATAGTAGGGATGAGTGCTACATTAGCTGTGAGTACACATCGCATGATTCTAGCTGCCTATTACCATGCCGATTCCTACTAATAACTGTAGAATATTGACATATTATCTCGATGGCTCGATGCGCATACCTACACGACTTTCTACCGTCCCGTTCCAATCGAGGAACATCTTGTCCACGAGGGTAACATATACCTATCTGCGCAAACTACCAGCGTCATCCGTAGCGCTGGCAGGACAGGTGCGAATTCAGACATGAATCGACCAAACAGTCAGCCTATAAGAATTATTCAGCCTAGTGTTCATAAAGAACTACAAGATCCTGTCTTGAATGCCGTTGTTGCATTGGCCGATGAGACTGCTAGGTCCGGCTATGGCGTTCTGGTATTTTGTAGTAGCAGACAAGGGTGTGAATCCGATGCCCGTCTCATAAGTCGGGTCCTACCACATGCGCACCAGCTAGACCATACCGTTCTTGAGAAGCGGCTAGACCTTCTGGGAGACCTTCGTAGTCTCCCAACTGGCCTTGATTCCACTTTGGCAGTGACAGTTCCTACGGGAGTTGCCTTTCACCACGCCGGACTAACGACTGAGGAGCGTGACCTCATTGCTACCGCATACGATACTGGTGTGCTCAAGGTAATCGTTGCCACGTGCAGTCTTGCAGCTGGAATAAACCTCCCAGCCCGGCGAGTAATCCTGCACAATGCTCGGATGGGCCGAGACATAATTGGTCCATCTATGCTTCGCCAAATGCGTGGGCGAGCAGGGAGGAAAGGGAAAGACGAGATTGGAGAAACCTACCTTTGTTGCCGTAATGCTGACCTGGAGGATGTTGTGGAGCTGCTTGGAGCCGAGCTGCCTCAAGTTTCAAGCTGCCTCACAACCGACAAACACCGTATTCAGCGGGCTTTGCTTGAGATTATTGCCATCAGGCTAGCAAATTCCCTGGAGTCTGTGCATGACTATATCCAGAAGACACTGCTAAATCAATCTAGCAAGCCGGATATAATAGAGGAACACGTTGCCTCTAGCCTCGAAAATTTGACTAAAATGGGTTTCATTCAGCGCGATGGATTTGACTTATATACTGCTACACAGTTGGGGAAGGCAGTCGTAAGCTCGTCTCTTGAACCTGAGGATGGTGCTTTCATTTATCGGGAAATGCAAAGAGCACTACGGGCTTTTGTCATGGATGGAGAGATGCATGTTCTATACACTTTCACTCCAGTACACGACTTTTCAATCTCCATCAATTGGCAGGTCTTCAGGACAGAGATGGAAGGACTTGACGATAGTGGACTCCGCGTAATGACATTCCTCGGCTTAAAACCGACGGTCGTTAACCGAATGTATGTGACCAGCATTCAGGCAATGAACTACAACTAATGAATCATAGGGCACAGGGGGGGAAACTCAAAGAATCGACGCCCCAAGAGAAAGAGCTCGCGCGGATCTATCATAGATTCTACCTCGCCCTTCAACTAAGAGACTTGTGCAACGAGATGCCAGTTCATGTAGTTGCCCGCAAATACGATATGCCACGAGGTACTGTGCAAACTTTAGAGCAGACTTGTCAAGGATTCGCTGCAGGGGTGATCAAGTTTTGTGAACATATGGGGTGGGGGTGAGTTCAAAGCAAATACTCAGGACAACACGATGACTACACGCTCCTTACTTACTCTCTTTAGATCAATGGCTGCTATCCTCGATCATTTCTCCGATAGACTCAAGGCGGGAGCTAAATCAGACCTGCTTGCGCTAGCGAAGATCACCTTTATCAAAAGTCGCACTGCACGAGTCTTCTACGAAAATGGGTTCAAGACTATCGCTGCCATTGCAAATGCTGATCCCAAAGAGCTTGTCCCGGTCCTCCTACAGGTCCGTACCAGAGGAACCCCCCCCCCCCCCCCCCCCTTCACTCTATTCCCCCCTCTGTTTTTGTTTAGAAGGTGACTGACGTATCGTCTAGGCACAACCTACGAAGATCCGACTCAAGTCAAAGGATGAACAGAAGTATGAAGAGAAACTCTTAGCCAAAGCACAGATAATTACAGACTCGGCAAACCGACTATGGCGTATGTTTCTAACCTACCTCACTTTGCTACCAACAACTAACATTGGCATAGAAATCGAGATGCAACAGGATGTCGACGACGTATAGCTCATACATCGCAAGTTGCTTACTTCTTCATTGACCTACTGTGTTCAACTCTATCTAGGTGGACCAGGAGTGACCATATTTTATAGTCACTAGCTTAGAAGAAAACAGGCTCAAAGAGGTCTTTATTGCTATGGCGCGTATGTCTTGTCTTATTGGTGTGGTCTTTGTGTAACGAGTTATCGTGATACCCTCTTGGTGTGATTGGTGTATTGCCCATTTCGCAGTACATTATGTAGGGGTTAAAGAAGTCAGCTAGGAGACCTCCATCAACACATTTTGGTGAACCGCTTGGTAACCAACCTACACTCTACACCTCTGGGGCTGGAAATTCATTCATAGTTCATTGTCACCATGGGAACGCGTTTAACCCATGACCCACTTCACGGGGCCAAAGCTACCTCTATTCACCCTATTATTCCACTACTAACTACACCTATGCCATATCCCATAGCAACCGGCAAAACCGAGGGTACTGTACAATCCACGGGACTTGTACAGAAGTTAATATATTAAAATAAGTTTGCTGCCTACCAGCCCGAAAAGGGCGGCCCCAGATGGCTTGAATGGCGCACTCGAAAACTTCGCAGACATCCCCCCGAAGGTCCCGCGTTCAAGTCCCCTGGGTTTAAATTAAAATTACAATTGACCAGAGACAAAGCGGCCACAAAAAAGTACAAAAAAATAAAACAACAGAAAACCCTCCGGCCAGTCGAGAGTACAAATCGCACATACAATATCCATACACATACAAATGCCATAATGGAGGGACAAAGGGCCAACAAAAGTACAAAAAAATAAAACCAGAAAAGGAAAGATGCCTGTCCAAAACTACAAATCACAGCTACAAAAACAATTTTTTTTCCCTGTCCTTTATGCTTACTGTAGCTGATACTCCTTAATGGCCAGAAAATTGGGAGGGTTTGTTTCTGGTGTGAATAGGATCATGGTGGTTATATTATTACACTTACGTACTCATTGATCATCATAACTACCTAGTCACAATAAGATGGTCTTTAAGGTTTTAGTATAAGATCTTCATAAAAACACTACACAGCATAAAACTCCAATTTTTATTTATTTTACGATCTTATATTCAGCTGCTGTTTACCTTTTCCTAGTTAATGGTATTGTCCCTGAGATTCAGCAACTCCCGGAACACATCCTCGGGCTTGGACCTAAGGGCATTATGGAACAGCACGTTCGTCTCGAACACCTTGATGCCGCGGATCCTGGAGGCGGTGATCCGCGCCAGGTCGGAGTCGACGTACATGTCGTCGTAGCTGGCGGCGTAGACGGGGACCTCGTTCCTGGCCAGCTGCTCGATGCTGTATAGGGGCTCCCACTGGTCGAATTCAGCAAGTATCTGGGCCGTCTCCTTCATCTGGGCGAGCTCGGGGCAGACGTCGAACAGGAAGGGGTAGATCATCTCGCCGGAGAAGTACAGGGGCTCGTCGCCGAGGCTCTCGGGGCCGGCCCAGTCGGCGTGCAGCCAGCGGTACTCCTCGAGCGTCTTGCCCACGCGCTCGGCGGCCCAGTTGCCGGCCACGCCGGGGCCGTAGCACCAGCAGGGCTCGTGCAGCAGCGAGTAGATGGGGCACGTGTCCCAGATGCCCTCCTGCTCGAGCGCGTTGAGAGTGTACCGCGTGAAGAGGCCGAACTGGTCGAGGTCGGCCTGCATGCGCGTGACGTGGTTGTGCACGGCGTCGATGCCGCCGTCCATGCCGAGGTTGAGGCCCAGGGTCATGAGCCGCGGCACGGTCAGGAAGCCGCCGGCGGGCAGCGGCACGCCGCGCGCGCCGCCCAGCTCCCGGATCTGGGCGGCGAGCCGCTTGACGGCGGCGACGTCGCCGGGGAACTTGGCGTAGTAGGCGCGGTTGCGGGCCAGGCAGCGGCGGTACGTGGCGCGGTACACGTCCTCGGGCCCGCGGTCGAGCGCGGCCAGGCCGCCGGTGACGAAGGCCTCGCGCAGGCCGTCGGGCGCGAACGACAGGTACGTCAGGCTGGTCATGCCGCCGAAGGACTGGCCGAAGATGGACCAGCGCCGCTTCTCGGGCGGGAAGTCGCGCGTGAGCAGCCGCCGCACCGCCTCGCTGTCGCGCACCAGCGTGTCGGCCCGGAAGTGCCGCAGGTAGGCGGCCTGCTCGCGCGGGCCCCCCTCCATCGCTAGCGTCGCGGCCGACACGGGGCTGCTGAGCCCGGTCCCGCGCTGGTCCAGCAGCAGGAGCTCGTACCCCCGGTCGAGCATGTGGTGCGATAGCGGGCTGTTCTGCGGCGCGGGCGTGCCGACCCCCGGACCCCCCTGCAGGAACAGCAGGTAGGGCCGCTGCTGGGCGGCGGCGGCCTCGGCGGGCGAGGGCTCGACGATGGGCTTCTCATACTTAATGGCGCTGCGGGCGAAGAGGCTGAGCTGCCTGCCTCTGGGCTTGGAGTGGTCGAGCGGCACCTCGAACCAGAGCTCTTTGACGAGGAGCTTGCCTATAGGAAAGGGGAGAGGGGTGAGAAAAAGGGGGTTGGTTTGACTTAGATACCTAGGTACGGTACCTACCTGGTACGAGATACGGCTTGCTCTCGGAAATAAGACGAGCGACGACCGGAGCCATTTTGTGGTTGTTATTATTATTTAGTAGGTGAATAAGTAGGTAGGTTATGGTACTAAATAGTAAGATTGAACTTTGTGTTTTGTCGGCGTATGCGTATAAAAGGTGCGTGTGTGTGAATCCGTACCTATGTCCGCTGTCTTGCTGCGAATTCACTCAGAGCGGGGAAGATGAAGACGGTGATATGCGAGTTATTTGCGAGTTATCAATTTACAATGCATCATGTGGTTTTGAACTACCAACACGGCGCAACGCAGGAAAAATTCACTCGGAACAAAGTAAAAGGTCTTTTATATTCTATAACAACAGAATAGGTCATGGGCACGAGGAAGATTGATATATTAGTAGGTAGGTACTAACTAGTATGTATGAAAGCTACGATATTAGTCGTGGTTGGGATTGGAACAGCGACTACCTAACTTAGTAGGTACCTAGGTTCAATGTTATACAGATTAGAATTGATGCCAATAGTAAGTACTTAGTCTTCGATGCGACTAGATCAGGTAATAGTCGATTGATTGATTATACACCTCCTCGCCAGCCAATCGTAACACGCGATATCAAAGGATATGATATCGTGCTATTAACATACCTACTATCAATTGATATAGGTTCAAAAAGTACTAGGATGTAGGTATCAACAATAATAAATCGGGAATATGCGGTAAAGCAGATCGGAGATCCAAATCGGAGTGGGCCTAAGTACTACGTAGGTAGGGTACTAGGTACACACACTTACACTAAGAAAGCCGCTAGGTAGGCTTTAGGACTGACTACATAGGTACTTACCTACTAGGTAATAAGCAGCTTGAAGACTTTAGGTAATCAGCGACGTTGGACCTTAAATAACTCCGGACCTCTCCGGAGCCTAAAGGTAAAAAGAAAAGAAAAAATATTCCAGATCCATTCTTCAAAACTTTACCTAGGCAAGGTAACCTTTAAGGTTAGTGTATTACCTACACCCACTTTTCCTACCTCTCTCTCCCTTTTTCATTCCCTTTTTTCTTCCCTTCCTCCACTTCGACCTCATTTCTTACAACCCAAAGAAAAGAAGAAGAAAAAAAAAGAAAATTCTGTTGTGGCAGCGGGAAATGAATACTCAGCAACTCACGCAGACCTTAGTTGAGTCTTTTCATGCCCTGGCCGATGAGGTCCAAAATCTGAGTGACCGTCAAACCGTGCTGGAGCATAAGCTCCGATATGCACATGAACAGGTATGAACGCACCTCCAAACCCGCTGCATCACTACACGATCGCATCACTCCTCGTCGCCCTTTTGCATGATGAGTTACCTTAGCTCTAGATCAAGAGCTGCCCTTGATTTGGTGGCGTTGACCGACAACATATCCATTATTTTCTGACCCCCAAAAGGCGACGAGGGGAAAACACCATTTTCCCATCCCAGAATAGCCCTCATCCCCCATCCCTCATCCTTCCCACGCCCGCAGCTTGCTGACTCTGTTTCCCGCGCCCTCGCAGTTCCAGTATCTGGCCGATAAATATGCGCCGGCCGCACCAGAAATTTCAGACACTATAGTGAACCTGCAGATTCCACCCGAACTGCACAATCAATCCTTAGCAAATACAAATTTTGTTCCCTTGCCCAGGCGGAAAACCTCCGATTCCAAACATCAAATTGCCGTGATTATCCGCGAAGGTAGACGCGTCGCTTCTTCCTTGACCGACTTCAGCAAGAGCAGCCGCTCCAGCCGAAGCCGCGACAGCTTCCCTCCCACTACCTTGACCACCATGTCTACCATTCTAGAGCAGGACTTCACCGTTGAGGGGAAGAAGGGCGATCTGCACTGCCCATTCTCCCAGCCCAACGGCCAAGGGAAGCATGAAGACAGCCCCAAGAGCCATCAGGATGTCCCCCCGCATGAGCTGTCCGATCCCATATGCGCAGCTATGTACGACGAGACAGGCTCACATCCAGCAGCTTCCAAATGCCCCATCCGCTACTTGAACCAGCATTCTCCAGAGGAGATTGCCCAGTACCTAGAGAAGCACAAGCACGAGCTGCCGCGGAGTCATGAGGTTTGTGTTAGGCGGTACCAGAAGAACGAAGACCACATTAAAAAGCTGGATGCGAAATATGGCAACCTGGCCAGCATGGTGGAAGGCTTAAGCAAGATTCATCAGCCTATGTTGCCCGAGCAGGACACGCGACCACAAAGTGAAGTTGAGAAGGCTTCGAACGACAGGGTTGAGACCTGGGCCCAGACCGTCAGTGCCACCGTCACGGACGATCCAGATCGTACTGCGATGGAACCCGATGATGTCGACCAAGAACGGCAGAGTCATTTTGACCGCCCACTCAAGGAGGTACGGGTGGGCGAATCTCCCAGCCGGCCATGGGGCATATCGGTCCCGGTCCTATCAGATACGCCTTCGAGTAGAGGTGACGTTCATAGACGGCCCGAATCACCGCCGGCGGCACCTGTTCAGATGCCGGTATCGATGCAAGAGGCCGAGACCCCGGAAAAGGCGACGGGCAAATGTCCGTTCGATCATACGAAGCTGGCCCAAATGATGAATGGTTCAACTCCTATGAAACACGAGGATAACAAGAGTTCCATCAGACTTGGTGACGTCCCGGTCGGTAGTCATCCTTTTACCCCAGGCACCCATCATGCTGCTCCTCAAGCTACGAGTACGCCGCCCCAGCCCACCTTCATAAATTCAATGGACTCGGCTCGCCCCCAGCCTGGCAATCCGCCACAAATGGTTTTCACCGGGCCGGTCTTCATTGGGTATCCTGTTGAACAGGCTATACAGATCATGCAACATTTCCAGGCGCCACCGTGAGGTTCAGTAACATCCGCATAGCGCCCTTGACTTCTCCTCTGATATACGATTATGACTAGGGTGGAAACTAATTAGATAAGTCATGGGCTGCCATTAGTACCGTGGACGAACTGGAGATTCTTATTTTAAAACGACTGCTTGCGCTTCTAAAATCGGAGTTACGGATAAGGGGTATGATGGACTAACGAACATTCTTGTACGAAAATAGCCTATTTTTATTATCACTTTAAATTATGATGTTACTTATGACGAGCGATTGATTTGGTCTGCTTCTTTTCTTGTTGCTTTTTTTTTCTTCAAAGAAGGGGGGCTGGGGCAGGGGCGGTTGGATGGAAAACGATGTCGATAGGAGAGGCTTTACTAGAAGAAAAGGGGCATGTGAGAGAGTGAGAGAGAAAATAAACCGGGCATGATACCCATTCTTTTATTACCTTGAGTTTTTTTGAAACCAGGTTAAGTAGTATCATATTGTTGGGGTCATGTTATATCTCTCAAGATTTAAAGACAGAGAGAGAGAGAAATATAATAAACCTATATATAGGTATATATGAATACACTCATGCACATATACACGAAATTTAAAAAAAAATTCTTTACCAGTTCAGTAACTGTTGAGGCAAAAGCGACCGCTCATTGCCTGCTGGCAATTAGCTCTTATATAGCAAGGTGCATACGCGACAGTAACCTAGTCCCATACAATCGGAGAGTCATCTATCATTCGTCGTTTATCGTTACTACCTATTGTAAACGCGGGATCATGATACCAATAGCGAGAGAGAGAAAGAAAAAGAGGGGGACAGAGCATGGGGGAGAGAAAATCGATTTTGATATTGGGCCTCAGCTGATGATGATGATGATATACGATGATAATAAAGCCAAGTCAAAACTCCCGTTTCCCGTTTCCCGTTTCCCGTTTCCCGTTTCCCGTTTCCCCCCTTTCCCCCCTATATCTATATAGGGAAGAAGAAGAAAGGAGGAAGAAAAGGGAGGGCCTCAAGCCATCAAAACGCCAACCGGGATAAAGTCACCTTTTTCAAAACCACCCTCCAAATTTACAAATCGTTTTTTTTTAAAAAGGCCCTGGTCCTGTTCTTATATCATCCAGTTCAAAAAATTTTATTCTTTCAGGGGAAAAAAATCTCCTTATATAGGTAGGTAGGTAGGTATATTCTTATTTGTTTTTTATTATCCCTTCATTCCTTTTATTTTCCAAAATAAATCTCTTTTTGAAAATATATATTATTTTGATAACACGCCAGAACTGCCCCTCTTTGCCCTATCACCCTCTTCTTCCTCCTCGTCTCTATACGCGCCACCGCCGCCCCCGTTCACTTCGTTCTCCCACAGCGAGATATCATCCGCGTCCATGATGAGCGCGGCGGCGTCCTCATCTACGAGCTCATCATCGTCGCTGCTGCTGCTATTGTGGTGGTGCTCTCCGGAGGGGCCGCGGCGGAGCACGCCCTCCTCCAGATCTGCGTAGATCAGGTCGTCATCATCCAGGTCGTCGGGGACGGCGAGCCCGGCGGCGGCGGCATCCTCGCGGGCGATGACCTTGGCGCGGGCCATGGTGCGGCGGTAGATGACGAGGCTGACGGCGATGCCGAGGGCGAAGCCGAGCAGCATGGAGAGGTAGTTGACGACGCGGTCGCCGAGGGGCATGTCGTCGCCGCTCTCAGCGAGGAGGGCGAGGCGGCTGCCGATGAAGACGTGGACGAGCAGCTTGGGGGTGGCGAGCGCGGTGGCGAGCGCGAAGCCCAGGGGGCTGACGCTCGGGATCGTCGCGAGGAACCCGTTGCTCAGGCTGAAGGGCAGGGGGCACAAGCGTATGGCCACGAGCATGACGAGGCCGTCGTGTCGGAGCACTTGGCCTAGAGCGACGAAGCGCCGGTCCGCGCCCACGAGTCGGTGCACGTACGCGCTCAGCACGGTGCGGCTCGCCACGAAAGCACCCGTTGACCCGACCACGGTGGCCGACGCGACGATGGGCCACCCGCCGGGAAAGCCGTACACGAACCCCGCTATCGTGATGCAGGTGCTGTAGCCGATCATGGGCGGGAAGGCTGTCAGCGACGTGAGCATGAAGACGAGCACCCAGCCCCCAGGGAGCGCCCGCCATCCCGCCGCGGCGGGCGCCAGGGCTGCGAAGATGCGGTGCGAGAATACAAGGAACAGCACCGTCAGCACGATGGAGACCACGCCCGCGGCGGCCGCCAGCGCGCGCTGCGCCGGCGAGAGGCTGTAGCTCAGCTTCAACAGCCGGTTTGCGAGGGCCAGGCTCCGCTGCGAGATGCGCTGCGCGATCGAGCCGGTGCCGGCCGACCCGTCGGGGTGAAGGTGCCGTGTGCGCGAGTACGGCGTCGAGAGCCGGCGGGCGTTCTGGCCGCTTGTCCTACTGCCACCCAAACCGCGACCCGGGCCGGATGACCGCACCCATGGGGGTACGGGACCGTTGTCGTCGCTCTGGTGGGTGCTCGGGGAGTGCGCGAGGGATGGAGATGGGGATGGCGAGGGCGAGAGCGAGGGTGACGTCGCGATAGAGAGGGCTTGGGCGGCCGAGGTATAGTCTGCCGGCATCTTTCCTAGCGGTTTTCTTTCCCTCCTTTTAAACTTTCTAGTTTTCCTGAAACCTCGAGCGGTGACGGGGTGGCGGTAATGGTGGCAGGATAGGATGAAAGGCGAGATTCGAAGGTTTGCGAGTACAAGCTGCGGCTCTGCCGTGCCCAGCCAGCGAACCCGGATATGAAGTTGTGTTATTGCGTCCGTGTCTCTACCTAGGTATATGTTGGTGTAGGGTTGCCGGATGGGCGGGAAGAAGCTCGGACCTGTCGATATAGGGGAAGGGGAAGGTAGATCGGGGTAAAAAGGATAATGAATGGGTTGATGATGTGGCCGGGTTACCTGTTCTGTTCTCGTTATGCGTGGGGATCGACCGGAGATGTGTCGTGGGCTTGGATCGGGCTGTTGCTTTTACGGGTCTTGTATTGTTGAACGTGTGCTATCTCCGTTGCCCGGCCATATTGTTGAAGCCTCCCGTCTTGAAGGTTCAGAGTTTAGGGTTCTAGAGTAAGCCTGACTAGAGATGGGTGTTGGAGTTGGTGGGATGACGATTCTTTTTAAAACGATGTTGCTGTTCAGCATTATGTAAGGTAGTAAGTAGTGTAAGTAGGTAGTAGTAGTGTAGGAGCTGATGACGCAGGGAAGCGGCTGAAAGGTTACTTGCTTACAATACCACTGCCTAAAGTACCTATGTACAGTGGGGTGGGTGCAAGCAGGGACCTACTAACATTACTAGTGTAGTACATATGTACATAAATATGTAGGTAGGTACCTAGGAACAAGGTAACATCACGATCATCTCAGCCACGACACCTGCTTACATATAGGTATATATAGGTATATATACTATATATCTCAATGTAACTATATAGGCCTAGGTAAATATTTATTAATTTATCCATCATATGTCAACTAAAATAAATATATACTTACGGCTCTTATATACAAAAAACACCTATTCAGCTGATGTACATAATTATACAATTATAAAAGTAAGGTTATGTAGATAGGACTAGGTAGAATAGGTAGATCAATGTACCTACCTACGGATTACTGCGACACCCCAAATTGAATCCTTACAAGTTTCAAGTGTCCCCAACTCGATGACGCTAATGCACCCTGCAGGGATTCCAATTTCTTGGCAGAGACCTACACTCCTTCAGTCATTAGGTAGGTTACATCAAATACTACAGGTTAACCTCAGAAAACTCTATACATAGTATCTAACTTAGGTCAACGTACCTACTTACATTAATGGATGTGAAAAGCCTTTTATTATTCGGAATATATAGTAGTAGTAGTCCTTTCAATCTCATGTTATTGAGTAAGTATTCCCACGGCCAGATCTATCAAACAACCACCCTATTACCTTCCTAGATCAAGCTGCCAAAACGAGACCTGGTGAATCCTACCGTAGTCATTATATGCATTGGCATACCCAAGGAGCCCATGGCCAAACTTGAGCCCCCTTTCTTGCAGCCGTATAATCCCGACTCGGGCACAACCACGGGCAGAGCTTCGGGGGTGGCTCTTAACGAAGAGGGTTGGAACAACTAAAGAGAAAGTTGTTAATAGATCAGAGATACCGCCTTGTCGTATCTAGTTTCTTAACCAACTATCAGCCACACGGGGAGAAACGTAAAGACGCACCTCGTCGAGTACCTATTCATCTCCATGTCTAACCACCCATTATATCACATACGCCCTTTCCTTCAAACCATCTCTTGTGCTGTCTGATATGAGCTAACCTAGAATATTGACTACTATAGCACCGGAATGTACTATATAGGTATTCAAAAAGGTGCCGAGCAAAGTCTTTGCTTTTATAGACCGCAATCTCCAATTATATTCTCTATAATCTCCCTAATTTTTGATTTCTATATATGTGCGTGTCTAGGTGTATCTGAGTTATGTCCACATATATTTCTATATATATAAAAAAGGAGAAAGAGGGGAAAGGGGGGGAGGGGATGGGAGAAAGGAAAATGCCTTTCTAGTTTCGAGGAACGAATCCCGAGCTCGAGCTCCCGTGGCATATAAGAGGTATATGATTTGGTAAGGGGTGCTTAGGGGCTAAGTATCCGCGTATCTGTAGACAGACACTCGATGAGTCCGAATATATATAGATATCGCATGTACATTGCATTAAAAACAATTTATGACCTAGGTACCACGAGTCCCACGTCTTCTTCCCCACGAGTACCGAATTTACCGTAGCCAGGTACGTAGGCGGGCAACCCGGGGAGATGAATTCGGTACAAAGACGTATATACCTTAAGTAGATAGAGGATACACCTACCACTAACAAAGTAAGATGAGAGCGAGTCGATGCCAAATCTATGGGTCTGGGGTGCCGAATGGTCTCCTTTTTTTCTTCTTTTTTTTCTCGATACGGCCTGAAGCTATGCTTTTTTTTTCTCCTATCAACTCCGAAGCAAACCTCTGCGTGTCGTTAAGAGAGATGTACCTTGATGATTTATCTTCTTTTTAAATAGTAGCAGGGACATGTAAATATATAGCCAAATAGATAGTAGAATAGTGAGTGGCTTTTCAATATTACTCCTCAATATTACTCCTTTCAACTATTTTGTCGATTTTCCGGAGAGGTAGATGCGGGAACGCTCTTCTTTCCCAAGTTTACCCCTACAGATATATCATCACCATGATAGGAAGTGCACTCCATAATAAATGTATCGACGTCCCGCTAATTTCCAAAGATTCCATCGTCATATCTACTATAATATGGACATCTATTTAACACTTCCCTATTGCGTTTCAAATCCCAGAACTAGTACGTTGCATATCACCGGGGAGGGGGGAGGGGTGTAAAAGTGGCCGTAGCTTAAGTTGATATATCAGTATTCAAATCAAAGAGCTCTTGATTTATACTAAACTTTACTTCTTTATTGATTTAGGTTCTACCCATCCGTCACCGGCTTCTATTCCCACTTGGCCCCTTTGGAGGGTCTCGGACAAGCAGTCTGACCTTGCCGTCCCCGATCTCGACGCCTTGGCTGAGAATGTCGACATCCTCTTTAGCCTCTGTCTTGTCCTTTGAGCCCTCCTTTGCCAGCGACTTGTCCCAGCTTCTAGCATCGATCCCGAGAATCCCACCCATGCTATTACGGTCTCCAGGGACGGAGAATTCTCGGTACGCGTATCTCCACTCGTTCAGGAAATTCCGAATGGCTTTGCCCACCTTGTCCTTGCCATTCTTGCTGTGGTGGCCGGTTCCCGTGATAGCATACACAGGCTTGCTTTCTTTGCTATTGTCTAACAGCACCCTCTCGAGGTACTCGACTGCTTCTTCCGGGTGAAGTCCGTGAAGGTCTACGTAAATTTCCGAGCTGGACCCGTTATGTTTGTTCCGCTCCTCGTACAGCTCGCGTGCTGCTTCACGATGGGCCTTCCGCATGAGATCGTTCTCACTTTGGCCTCGAAGACTTAGAGCCTTTGCGGCCCGAGCATCATTCCGGTTCCATGCTTGTGCGGCACTGGACCCTCGTTAATGTCCGAGCGCTGAGAATTATGCGCAGGGATGAGCTTACCTTTGCAGAAATTTATTGCGGAGGCCACCGTGCTTGATAGCCTCCTGACGAGCCTTGAGATAGCCCTTGTTGGCCTTGTCCCCAGTTTCTAGCCACGGGATGTGTTTGGGCATGGGGATAGCCTGCGCCGCGGCGCTGTTTTCTCCGTTTCTAATGCTTGTGGCACTTCCATTTCGGCCTATCTTCTTTGACTCTTGTCTACTAGACCCCGGGGCAGGGGATGGGGACATCTTGACAATGTCAGCCAAAGAACTTGGAGCCATGTTCTCCTTATGACCATGCCCATGGCCCCCACGTTTGCCATGATGTTTCTTATTAGGCTTGGCGGAAGCTGATCCAAGAGAAGGGAAGGCATCATTATCATCAATAGATGGTGCGCTCAGGCCATCTTTTGCCTGATGTCGGCTCCCTGGGCGGGAACGAGGCTGGGATCTATCACTCCCTGCATATGCATGCATGGGTTTCAGGCCTGGAGGTGGAGTTAGGGTAGAGCCTGAGTAGTTGAAGCTCGCAGCATAGGGATTGAGCTCTGGCGTGCCAGGGCGCAGGGCCGGGAACGAGTTGATGTCCTGCACTTGAAGGGTTGAGCTCTTCGGGGGCGGTGTACTGCTGCCGTCCACGTTGAGGCGGTTCATCAGATGGGCTGGATCATGAGAGAAGATGCACGTCTCGCCAGCCAAGCAATTACCCATAACCCAGTATCTGGCAGACGTCAGGATCAACGAGCTATGTGGGCTGAGGAGATGGCGTAGAACTTACTTGCATATATGATTACTAAGGTCATGGCTGAATCGACAATCTGCCCGGAGACATTGGCCCGTCGACAGGTAGAACTTGCAGATGATACCCGCCTTCTGCTGGGCTGACGGGGTGCTGGGCTTGCCGTCCGGCGTCATGGACTTGCCAATAAGCACACTCTTGGTCTCGGGGGTCAGCCCTGCGGCATTGGTTGCATCCTGGCTTTGGGACTCCATTATAGACGCGATCGTCGCGCTCAGATCATAGCCGTGGCTGGACAGGGCAGCCTCGATCTCCTCATCCGTCTTGGACGGGCCGAGTATCGACCGGAGCATGTCGTAGGGCGTCATATCTAGCTGCTGGGTAGATATATATTCGGGCGCAGCCGCGTTCAGGCCACTTGATGTGCCCACCGAAGAAGCAACACTAAGCGCATCGTCGCTCACCAGCCAGTCAACATTCTCCGTCTGGAAGTCGCCGAATATTTCTTGCGCCGGGCTGGGGTCATTTGCGAACTCGTAGGCGTTGAGGTTCGGGCTGTGGGGAATGGCGGGTGCGGCGAAGGCCAGGCGCGGAGACGGGCGTGGTGATGAGAAGGGAGAGACGGTCGAGGACTTGGTCCTGCCGAGGGTGGTAGGGATAAAGCCCGGAGGTGCTAGCGGGCTGACTCCCAGACGAGGTGAGCCAGACAAAGGTGTTGCAGAGCCCCGCCAAGAGGCTGGAGATGGTCGGCGGAGGATGGTCTGTCGGATCGGAGGAGGCGAGGAAGCACTCCCGCCGCTTTCTCGGTATCGCCATAGGGCGTCTAGTATGGCATTCTCGAGGGCGGTGCCGGCCAAGGAGGTCTCCTTTTTCAGCACCTCTTCTAGCTTATCCGTCTTATCGTCGTCCTCGAGGTCTGGGTCCTGCAGGACGGGAAGACAGATCTCGTACGTCTCGTCGGAGACCATGATTACGCGGCTTCGACGGGGCTGTTATGGGTGGGAGGGAAGGGGAGGGGAGGGTTGGGAGTCGACAGCGAATTCTAGCAAGCAACAAAAAAGATAGGACAACGCAGAACGCTGAGCGGGAACCTTCTAGTACTCATACCTCGTAAGGGAGGGTCTTACAAGACAAGCTGACGTCAAGGAAGCATTAATGGTGGTGTGAATAACAAGACAGAAGAGCAAAGACAGAGGCAGAGGGGGGAGAAAAAGAAACGACGAGCGCGATGACCGCGAAAAGGGCGGCGTGTTAACTAAATGATACGTGCCACAGATAATAGGCGTCTACTTGCATGGTGCAAATGCTGTGAGACGGGAATGGATTGTTGTGTTGAGAAGGGGAGAGAGAAGTGTAAGGCGAAAGAAGAAGAAAAAAGGAAGAAGAGGACGTGGGCTTGCGGTTGCGGTTGCAGTTGCAGTGGAAGAGGGTGAATCAGAAGCCTCGCCGGGGGTTCAGCTCCTGTACTCCCCGTACATGTGCACTGCCTAGGTACTATAAGACGATGCTTCAGAAGAGAGCTTCGCTGGAGACAGAGGCGTATTTAGGGAGAGTGGGAGGACGGGATGGTAGGTAGGTATGCAATCGAGGTGGGGGGGCGGACCACTAGCTAATATTAAAACTGGCTGCCTCTAGTTAGGGGCTTTCTTTTTCTTTCTTTCTTTCGATCTTTTTTTTTCTTTTTCGTCTGCCATGTATCGGGTACATTGTCCCAAAAGGTCCACCAATCACAATCTCCAAGTACTCTATACTCTTACTCCGTGCCTTTGGACTTTTGTGCTAAAGGTCTCAGGTTACCTTCGTACAGACTACATACATAAATACTTACATATGTAGCCTTTGTACATTGATATACGTATGTACCTATGTTAGTACCTATGTACGCAGGTAAAGCACATGCAGCCGACAAGCCCAACGACCGACGCCTCATCTGAACTTTGTTCTCTGTTCCTTTTTCTCCCCCTCCCTCCTCTCCCCTCTCCTTCTCTCTATCACTCTTTTTGTACATGCAAGAAAAAACCAATACTATGAGTATTTTTATTCACCGAAAGCCTGGTCTCGAACTCTACCGAAAGTAGAATGCTTACGGCAAGAGACAGTGAAATACAGTACCTATAGTACATGTCTTATGTACTACATACTATGTAAGCTGATACACGGATAAGGCATGTACAACGTACTTCCAAGGTTGTTGTCTACATACTTACCTACTGCACTTCTTCCGGAAGCGGACTTACGATTTACTTGCCTACCTTATGTACCTACATACCTACCTACATCAATCTTCTAGCTACTGCTACCAACTCACAATCACAACCTCACGCTATCTCCTACCTTGCCTACTACCACTACTAATTATACTTACTAATAAATAATGGGTACATATGTACATAGGTACAAGGCATGTAGATTAATAGGTTGAGTAGAATCGGACTTAGGTGCATTATGTACTGTAGGTAGATAAGTACGTACATCCAATGATCATGGGAATTCTCAAAGCCCTCCACCACTATCCTCCGCATCCATTGGAATACATCTTATAAAATACCACTTCTGCTAGGTAGTACTTACTAAGTACCTAAGCACATACCTGTCCTACCCTGTCAGCCGGTCCGATCATTTCCGAGTAAACCTAACGGGCCGTCGGATACGGTCCAGTTCCACTCTAAACATGCCTTGTCGATGAATCTTCCAAAGATATGCGTGTGCTTCCACTGTTCTAAGGTATCTCCCCATCTTCATCTGCGAAACCAAACCCGAAACTGAAACCACTACCACCCCCTCCGTTTTCTGTTTGGTCTTTGCTTCCGATAGCCTCCTCCCACTTTCGTTTCTTGGTCCGATTCTTCCGGTCCATCTCCTCAAGAGCCTCATCCAGCAGTTCCGGATAACTGTCTCTGAGTCGTTCTATAAACAGATCATACGGGCACTCGATACTTCTCTTGAACCCTGTCACCTGGTCTGGCTTATCTTTCAGAAAAGAAAGAACGTTGGCCAGGTGTGATTTTGGCACAAAATTCTGCGTGAGAGCGATGCCAGCTTCTAGATTGACAACCAGATGCCACCAGCCACTGGGTACATGCAAGATCTCACCTGCCTTGCAAACACCTTCGATACACCCAGGCATGGACCGAGCCTCGGCATGAAACTCGAGGAGCCATTCAGCAATGCTGAGAGGACTGGTAACCTCGCTGCTATCCTTTGACACATATACGCCGGGGACTTGCGCCGTCGGAGGAGCCATAATCCAGTATTTCGAGCCTTGGATGACAGCATTCCAAGCACTCGTTGCGTTGGGATCTTTGTGGAAAGTCGAGCCACTGCGTTTCGGCCCAACAATAAGCCATCGGTGGGCAGGTCTCTAGAACGCCATGAACCTTGATCTCCTATGAGTTGGATAGTTGTGTAACCTACCTCACTGTGGAGAATTTCGAACAAGTCAGGACCGAAACACTCTGGTGGTGAGTAAACAGATCCCTCACCGCGGCCAACCACGATGTCCATCTTCTCCGCGAAGCCTCGGTCAAATAAATAGAGGGGGCTCTCATCATCACTGTTCGACATATAGTCTTGATACGTCGAAAATGGCCAATCTACCGCTTCAGCTCGGAATCGGACACCCGAGTATTTCCTACCCAACTCCTGAATGCTCCAATCACGGCATACTGGCCATGTCTGTATGCATTGAGTCAGTATGAAAGGTGTATTGCTCCAGTCCTGAGCGAACTCGTCATAAGTGAGTGAGTCTAGGCGACTAATTTCATTTCTCTTGGGAATGGTGGTTGCGTATTTCTCGAGACCGATATGGGCGCAGACAAATGGACGATGCACTACGTCTGAGTAGACATTACTGCAGTCTATTCTAGCCTGCCGGCCAAGGGGGGTTTGCAGGTGAGTGCTTCTCCAGGACCCCCTCCAAGAGGGGATCTCGGTGCTCGCATCCTGTGATCTACAGGTGAGTCAGCCATAATTCTAGCAACTACCAATATAGACCTAGTCCACTCCCGCCCAAGGGTGGGCAAAAAAGTGAGTAAAGGAAGGGATGGGCGAAGGATTCTCGTCTATAAAGTATGACTCACGGCCCAAGTTGAGTGAAAGACCTAGTCATATAAGCCTTGATCCAACCCTAAATGCTGCACTCCAAAACCACCAAAGCTAAGCAGCAGTACGAACAGCAAATTGACTCACTCGAGGAATAGTGTTTTCCACAAATCATCTAATTGGCTGAAAGCATAGAGAAAGCGGCAAGTAAATCCAATGTCTCTCAGTGAATCTGTATCAAGGTACTCGAGCATATGTAAAATCATCTCATCTGGCAACCGAGCCATGGGACCCAGGTACTCTCGAGCAGTACTGCCCGAGGCGAAATACTGATTTCCGAGAGGCTTCACGCCGTGGGGGTGAACTGGGATAGAGTCTGCCGTCGTTGCCGTGTCTAAGTTTTCCGGCCCATTGGAATCTCTCGTGATGGTTGCACTTCCGCTGCCCTGTCCATAACCAACGTCTCTCGAAAGTAACATATTGAATGATAATGAGTATATTTGGTGAGTGTGGTTTAATACCATATATTTTCTAAGGCGGCAATTCACAATGGAAGGATATTATGATGGTGTGGAATGCGCAAGGCGCTTCGCCACTCGTCAATGACTCCCAATCTTATTGTCAAATTTTCAGCCAGCTGGAGGAAGTAGAGGTAGGTAGGGGAGGCAAGTTAATGGGCAACTGGAGATAAGCTGGGGGGGAAAAAGAAAAGGAAAAAAAAAGTAGGGACGGTGGTGGTGCTGGTGGCGTCGGTACTCCTAGGTACCTATGTAGGTAGTGACTTGTGGAAGTTGTGTGGGCCTTCTATTCTTTCAGGGAAGAATGCACCTTGGAAGTTACTACATGTAAGGTTCAGTAGTACATAGTAGGTACATACATTGTAGTGAATTGAATGGCTACAGGGTTAGTAGGTTAGGTAAGGTATAGAATGCGGATATCCATAGGCTTTTTAGGGGAAGGGGGAAGGGGAGCGGGATTGAGTCCAATAGAAATCCAGGCATAAAGGAAATCTTAGTGTGTCAAGTGTATGTAGCGCATAGGACAATGAAAGTCTAACCTAAAGTCTTTGACTAAGTAGGCACTCCATTCAAGTTTGTGAGAAGGTTGTGCCCCGCTGCAAGGTTTTTCCGTTACCCCCCACCCAAAAGTTTTTTACCTACAACTTGAACAACTTAAGATCTCGGGCTCTCCCTCCCCTCTATTTTCCCAAGTCAGAGATTTTTTTTTTAATCCACCACAACCACCAACGACCAAGTAATACACCCCAGCTGGACCATATCGCTCTCACTGTCGTTGAGAGTATTGCGTCCATTTCTCTTCTCTCATTTCCATTCCACGCAGCATTTGCCCTTGAGCAAAGAAGCCTGCGCCTTATTTTTGCAACTTGCAACCCCACCAAGATCGCCGCCACCTCTTGAATTCTAAGCTGAGCTTGGAATTCAAGATCTAGCACAGAGTCACAACCGCAATCATGGCTACCGACAAGGGGCTCGAGGATATCGAGCAATCCCAGATCGAGTCCAACTATGACGAGACCGTCGACTCCTTCGATGAGATGAACCTGCGGGCCGAGCTTCTTCGAGGTAAGATACGCGATGAGAAAGAAAGAGAGAGAAAAAAAAACACAGCGAAGTGGATCCAGAAGACTGACAACAATGGTCGCTTAGGTGTCTACGCTTATGGCTTCGAACGCCCCTCTGCCATTCAGCAGCGTGCGATCATGCCCGTCATCAAGGGTAAGCACCTCCTCTATTCTCTCCTCCGGCTCGTCCCCTGAATACTATACTCATTTGCGATAGGCCACGATGTCATCGCGCAGGCCCAGTCCGGTACTGGAAAGACCGCTACTTTCTCCATTTCCGTTCTTCAGAAGATTGACCCGAATGTCAAGCAGTGCCAGGCACTGATTCTCGCTCCCACTCGTGAGCTTGCCCAGCAGATCCAGAAGGTCGTTGTTGCCATCGGTGACTTTATGAGCATTGAGTGCCATGCCTGCATTGGCGGTACCAGTGTCCGTGATGACATGAAGGCTCTGCAGGATGGCCCCCAGGTCGTTGTCGGCACTCCTGGTCGTGTGCACGACATGATCCAGCGACGCTTCCTCAAGACTGACGGCATGAAGATGTTTGTCCTCGACGAGGCTGATGAAATGCTTTCGGTGAGCAAGCGCCTGTCCTGCCCACTATTTTGGTTTTGATGAAACATGCGCTAACACCTCTTTCTAATGCAGCGTGGTTTCACCGAGCAAATCTACGACATCTTCCAGCTTCTTCCCCAGTCCACCCAGGTCGTCCTTCTGTCTGCCACCATGCCCCAGGACGTCCTCGAGGTTACAACCAAGTTCATGCGTGACCCTGTCCGTATCCTCGTCAAGAAGGATGAACTTACCCTCGAAGGTATCAAGCAGTTTTACATTGCTGTTGAGAAGGAGGAGTGGAAGCTCGACACTCTCTCCGATCTATACGAGACCGTCACTATCACCCAGGCTGTTATCTTCTGCAACACGCGCAGAAAGGTTGACTGGCTCACGGACAAGCTGACGGCTCGTGACTTCACCGTTTCTGCCATGCACGGTGATATGGACCAGGCTCAGCGTGACCTGATTATGAAGGAATTCCGATCGGGCTCTTCTCGTGTCTTGATTGCCACGGATCTTCTTGCGCGTGGTATTGATGTCCAGCAGGTCTCGTTGGTCATTAACTACGATCTGCCCGCTAACCGCGAGAACTACATTCACCGTATCGGCCGTGGTGGTCGATTCGGCCGAAAGGGTGTTGCCATCAACTTCGTCACGGCAGAAGACGTGAGGATGATGAGAGAGATCGAGCAGTTCTACAGCACCCAGATCGAGGAGATGCCCATGAACGTGGCTGATCTCATCTAAGCGCGGATAATATCTCGTACTGCACAAGAAGACCTGTCTATCGTTTGCATACATCAAGCGTCTTTCAGCACAATTCGTCTGGGGGGCTTGCGGGGCTAGATAGGCAGGGGGTGTGCGTTTGCCTGTGTGGTGGGCTTTGTGCTGGCTAGCAGGAGGAATCTACAGCTTTCGGTGGCCGGTGAAAAGTATTTGATGCATCTGGGCATTTGCGGCTAGGTATTAGCACCTAATCTCACGGGTGTTTGTGCGTGCTTCCTGACAACAGGCGTTGTTGGCCAGGTTTCTCGCTTGCTTTTTTTCCCACATTGTTTGTACCTAAGTCGTCAGACCTTTTCCTAAATAAAGTTACGTGACCCAAAAGGATGCGCTAATGAGATCTTGCCGGTGACTAAAATCAGAATATGAGTATCGATATCAACACACTGAGAGCCATGATGGCTCGTAGTGACCTACCTACATTGTTCTAAAGTATGTATGTATCTATCTACATAGGTACTACTACTTACGTAATGAGCAAGGGGGAATAGGAGGTAACTTATGCGGTTGCCGGTCTCTAAGGCGTACCTTCCTACTAAAAAGTAACATGAATGTTTGGTATACCTAGTAAGTATGCCAGATAATGGAAAGAGCAATCTCGTACCTGTTCTCTTTTTATCTACCCCATTGGCTCATGCTTATTAGGAATTTCTCGTCCCCTTGTTTTTTTTTTTCTTTAATTCTTTTTCTTAACACCTATATTTCCTTCATGGCTTACCCTGATCTCTTAGGTACCTGACATACAATATCTATATCTATCCAGAAATCATGGGCTCGATTGAGGAGAGCCAGAAACTTGCCAGAGCTGCGAAGCTCAACGCAATGCTCCAAGAACCGGAGAATCGAATTAAAGCATCATCTATCATCCAGGCCCTGCTGGTCCATAATGTCTACAACACCCAGAAAGACTTAGAGCGTATTAGTGAGGAAATGCAGAAGATCCGAGATGCCTGTGCCGCTCAAGGTGACTATCGTCAAGACTTTGCAGAGAAGCAGGAGGAAATTCGTAAAGATGTAGAAGGCCTGCGCACTCTAGTCATAGAGTCAGGGGGTCTGGCCCAGAATAACGGAGCCGACTTGGGAGCGCTCAGCGAGAAGGTCAACAGTTTGTATTCCCAGCAGACCTCACAGAACGCCAAACTAAGCGGGGATATCGGGTTTGTGACCCAGACGATCGATAATTACCAACAAGATTTCGATAAAATGCGTAAGAAGATCGAGGACTACGAGTCCGCGCGGGTTTCATCTCAGAAAGGGGAGCTCGAGAGACTAAGGGCCGCCATCGAAGATATGAGGACTGAAACGGACCGGCTGCGCGGGGAGCTCAGCCAAGTACCCGTCGACAACCAGAGACAGCAACAGGGGTTACTAGAGGGGATAATACGCCGACAGGAGCAATCGAGCCGGTTCTTCGAGCAGCTCGCGTTAAAACAAGGCACATTTCTAGACTTTCTCCAGAAGCTAGCCGCCACCAATAATAACGCAGAAACCGGCAGGACAGAAGAGACAGGGGCAAGCAAACCAGCGGCTGTCAGCAGCACTCCAAGCCCAAGCCCAAGCACAGCCCCGACTCTGACTATAACTTCTACCCCAACCCCTACCCCTACTCCTGCTCCTGCTCCTACTCCCACCGTTGCCGCCTCCCCCTCTCTCGTCTCCTCCTCGCCCGCCCCCGCAACTACGAGCGCCGGCGGGCAGCCCGTCTCGGCCGAGGTGCTCCGGTTCTGGAAGACGTTCTGCCGATACCGCAAGTCGTACCGGCAGCGGGCACCGCGCAGTGAGGCCAGCTTCGTGCGGTACTTTCTGAAGAACCTGGACCCCGCGGCGGCGGCGTTCGTCCGAGCGCGGCTCCTGCCGCCGCAACAGACCCCCGAGGCTATGGGGAACGGCTCTCAGGGGGGGATGGTGGTGGTGACGTCGTCATCGTCGAGCGGCAGCGGTCCGTACCTGGCGTGGGACCAGGTCGAGAAGACGGTGCGTGGCCTCGACATGCGCGAGCTGCAGGATGCCATGGCCGCCTGGCCGTCATCATCATCGCCACCAACGCCTCCGCAGTCACAGTCACAGACACGTCAACCTCCTCCTATTCCTCCTCCTCAGGCAGAGAGGATAGATCATGCGCCGAGGCGCAGTAAGCGACGGAAGGCAAATGCGTAATGCTAAAGTGTTTCGTTCCTACCCCATGGACTAAGGTTTTCAGGAGGGGAGAAACTTTTTTTCATTTTCATTTTCATTTTCATCTTTTTATCGAGGGCGAGGGCGAGGGTAAGGGATTGTATTTGCGTATGTACGAGGACGCAATTGTTTCTTTCAAACAACAAGTGGAATACACCTAATATCTGAGACTTAGGGTTAAGTGACTGGACGAAGGGTGACAGAATGGGGGTGGGGGGCTTGGAAGGGGAAGGAGAAAGGGGAAAAGGATTTTAATTCTCGATCTTTCTAGCTTTCTTTTCTATTGCTTCTTTTGCTTATAGATTTGGTTTGGCCCGAGGGGGGGGGTGTTGTTCCTCGGTGATATCCTAATCTGCGCTATGTGGTTGAGATGAGATAGGTTAGGGTTAGGTAGGTAGGTAGGTAGGTAGGTTAGGGTAATATGAAACCCCAAGATGTTACCTTTGTTCCTCTACCTAGCCTCCCCTATCATGATGCACGGGCTATGTGATTTTTAGGGGGAGGAAGGGGGAAGTGAAGAGGATTTATACAAAACGAAGCAACATATCAAGAAGGTAGGAGACCTAGGGGAGAAAGAAAAAAAATAGAGTGTCAATCAACGATGACAACCTAGTCACAAAATCTTACGATGTGTAATGTGCTCATATATATCATTCAATTTCTCTACCTCATGAGGAGTTTTATGCAATTTGTGTTAAATGCGCATCCCCAGGGATGTTAGGTTAAGTCAGAGAGGGAAAAGGGGGCGAGGAGACCAATGAGGAAGACATAATCAGTACCCAAACCATACAAAAAGATTTGACTCGAAACATATACAACCCATCCCCCTTTCCTCCATTCTCTGGTAATTCCTACTTTCTACCTCAGGCTCAGGTCCCTCGTATCATCCACTAGCCCTGTCGTATCTAGGCCCGTCCATTTGTTGATCCACCCCAGGACCTCCTTGTGCCAGACGAGCGAGTTCTCTGGTTTCAACACCCACTGCGAGGAAGCGCGAGTTAGTAAAGCCGGGAGATTTAAATATCATATCACTGAACCACGAAGGATGCAAAAGAAAAAGGGGGGAGGTAGGGTAGGTAGGCGGATAAGAACAGAGAGACGGGGGAGAAAAGAAAGAAGAAAAAACTCACGTGGTTCTCATCGGGGAACATGAGGAAGCGGCTCGGCACGCCCCGAGTCTGCAGGGCATTGAAGGCGGCGAGACCCTCGGAGATGGGCAGGCGGTAGTCGAGCTCGCTGTGGACGATGAGCTGGGGAGTAGCCCACTCACCGACCCAGGCGGCCGGGTCCCAACGCTCGTAGCCCGCGCGGTTCTCCCACAGCGGGCCGCCCATGTCGTGCATTGTGAAGAATAGCTCCTCAGTCGCCCAGTCGCTCATGGTGCTGAAGATGCCGTCATGACACACGAGCGCCTTGAAGCGTCTGCCGAGAGGGTGGCCCTGTATCCAGTCTATTTATTTGGGAAGAGAAGGATCAATATAAAACTGCTATTTAATCTACATGGAAGAAAATAGGGGTTGGGGGACAGAGGATGGAAAGTGAGAAAGAACGGAAGACATACTGATCATGTAGCCTCCATACGAGGCACCTAGAGCAACGGCATTCTTGGTATTGATATACGGGAATTTGTCTTCGATGTGCTCAAAGCAGTTGACGAGGTCGTTATAAGGGCGACCGCCCCACTCCTCCGTGATGCCATCGGTAAACCCCTGGCCGTATCCCGTACTGCCTGTCGGGTTGGGCATCACGGCGACATATCCCTGCTCAGCGAATACTGCTGGATTCCAACGCGTGCTCCACGAGTCACCCCAAGCGCCTTGGGGTCCGCCGTGTATCAGCATCGCTAGGGGGTATGTCTTCTGGGGGTCGAAGCCGGACGGCTTGACCACGAGCGCGTGGCAATTGTAGTCCCCGGCTCCCTTGAACCAAAACTCGTCGACCTGGCTCCGCGACAGTCCGAAGGACTTGCCTTCCTTAGAAGGGGATGAGACTAGCGTTACTGTCTCGGCGGCTGGGTCTACAATAGAGAAGGACGAGCTGTCGATCAACGAATTGGAAGTGAGGAAGAGGCGGGAGTCGTCGTCTGCTAGGTTAAAGAAGTTCCCCGCGGTACCGTTCTTCGTGAGTGGCTGTGGCAGGTCCTTGGCATCCAAAGGTGTCGAAGGGAGTTTGAATAGGAGCTGCCGTCCCTCCTTTTCAGCCGACACGTAGAGTTCCTTGTCATCATTGCTCCAGAGGATCGATTCTGGTCGTAGGTCCCAGGCACCCTCACCATCATCTGTCCGGTAGAACTCCTGCACATTACTCAAGTCTTCGACGTTAGGAAGAAGCATTAACCGCCATTTGTCTGACTCGTACTGTCTGTGTCGCATCCGCTTGAACGCTACCTTGGTCCCATCGTGAGAAAACACGGGGCTGCCCGTATACCCCTGGAGGGTGCCCGTCTTGACGACTTGGGGAAATGGCGGTTTCTCTTCAGTGAAGGTTTCCAGGGGCACATAGTATAAGTCCGTCTTTGTCCACAACGCCGGGTTCAGCTCTGGATCTTTTGACAGGAACACCAGGCCCTTTTTGCCAATGTCAAAGTCTTCGGCACCGCCGAAGGTAGGGACGGGACATTCGAACTCGGTATTGGCTAGGGCGTTCACTAGGCCTTTACCCTGGAGTTTGTAGGCTCCGTTCTCCTTTTTCAGTGCTCCGTAGAACACAGCACTCTTTTGTTTCGTGACGTAGGTGTCCCAATGGCGTACAAACAACTTTGAGTATACCCTTCCGGTGGAGAGCGGCTTCTTCTCGCTGGAAGCGTCGTACATCTTTCCTGAGGCGGTCGTGGGTGCAGTGCAGGCGATGGCAATGGTGTCATTGCCAATGTCCTTTGCCTTTAAGTTGGCTATCGAACCCTTAAAATTGCCAATCTCGTATGGGCTGTGACATGAACAGAAAGCACCGTTTGTCAGCCATCGCATAGCCAGCCCAGGAACTCAACATACACCAAGACCAATGATATCTCTATACTCACGCTGATCCTGGCTTGGAGGCATCGCCTACCATGAGACTCGAAGCCGCGTCATCGGTCTTGATGAAGACAAACTCGCTGTCGTTTATCCACGTTGGCTCGGTGTAGGAGGGGTTATCATATAGCAGGGTAGTATGCCCAGTGGCGATGTCAAGGGCCCTGATTGAATAGCTCCTGGAGTGCGTGTCGAAGGAATATTGAGAGACTACGGCGTGTCAGTCTGCATACGGTACATGACCGATCCAATACAATGCCACTTGGTTAGATGGTAGGTGATAAGTGGTACCTGTATACAAAGCAAGCTTGCCGGTGCGGTTAGGGACACCGGCGCTTCGACGTGGGGCCGAGAGAAGGACCTCGGGAGTGAACTTGGAAGTGATGATAGTCATTGTTGTGTGTCAAATGAGGTAGGTAGGTAGGTACTAGGTAGTTATGTAATGAGTGTGAGATGGTATGTAACATGAGTAGCCTTAGGAAAGTTAGTATGTCCTGGTAGGTAGGTAGGTAAGTAGGTAGTAGGACAGAAGGATCACAAGACTCCAAAGTAGGGACAAGTCAATCGATAAGTCCAATGCCTAGCTCTCTAGCTTAAGCCCGTCGGATCACCCGCTAGCACCCCGCAGTGGAACTACCGGTAGACTCCTTCCCCTGCATTGGCACCCCCTGCATGAAGCTTCAGGTTAGGTAATACCTATCGACATATAAGGTACCTTACCTTATGTACCTAGGTTAGTGTAGAGTTTCCTTGCATACCTATGTACTCATTTACCGGCAGAATTCAGGAGTGACATGTGTGAATCGTATCCTTGCGGATTGTAGCATTCCTTAATGACTTGCCTATGTATCTGCCTATGCACCTATGCACCTATGTAGAGGAGAGACGAAACGGGTATCTCAAACGCAGCATTATGAACCTTGCGAGTCCCCCCAAAAAGCTCCCAACTCATGGGAGCTTTTAGAGAAACGTCGTAAGTCACAACTGCTAATTAAGAAGTGAAATAGGAAATAGGAAATGGGAAAAGAAAAGCAGAAAACAAGACCTAGACTGCCACCCATCCCCTCCCCCCAACGGACTTGTGACTTATGAAGAAAAAGAAACGAAAAAACATTAGGAAATCTGGGCAGAAAATGAAAATGTGAAGAACGTGAACCCCCCCAATGGAACCAAGGTGCGAGTGACATCACTTCCGGGACGCGCCAAAATGTGTCCGCACCTTTTTCACCTCCCGAGAGTCCGTCTCGCTGTCCTCCGCATCGAGATCCTTCTTCTGTTTCTTTTTCTTAGGAGCCTTCTTGTCTGTCGCAGAGGTCGGCGTAGGCTGGTTCGATCCGCCGTCCTTGTCTTTGTTGGCAAAAGAAGTCGAAATAGGCGTTGGAGCAGCGGGCGTCGATGTAGAAGAGGCAGCTTCACTGTTCTCGGGCTATATCCAGACATCCCCAATCTCGTGTCAGTATACGTGTGGGTTTCTTCCTTCCGTCGCTCGCAGCGCGCATTTCGGAACCTAGGTATACGTACGTTTAGGACATTGTAGGAAATAGAAGAGCGGGAAAAGACGCGGTTTTGGTCGATTAGGCCGGTGCGCTTGCGCTGCGCGGCAGCACTGGTGCCGCCCTTGATGTAGCCGTCGAAACCAGTTATTATGTTGCCCAGGGGTGTATTCTCGAGGTATTCGGTCTCCTTTTGGAAAATCGACTGTTCTTGCATAGCCTGTTGTCGCGTAGGTTTAGCAATGGAAATGGACGGGGGAGACGGACTTTGAAACTTACCAACTGACGCTCTATGACCTTCCGACTGTGCAGCAGCTCCTTTAGGTGCTGTCGTTGACTCTCGTAGTGAGCCAAGCCAGGTTGGTCTGCCGAGGCAGCGGCTGGTTGAACGTTCTCGGCCATTATGAATTTGTTGGCGTGGGGGGGGGGGGGGGGGGGGGAGGGATGGTGATGGTGGTGGTGGTGGTGGTGGTGGTGATGGTGGTGATAGGCAGAAAACAATTGAGGCTTGTCAAAGGAAAAAAAGAAAAGAAAAAAGAAACCTCCAATACTGGAGCAAAGAAACACCTGGATGATCGTGGTGGGTGGTGGCGGTGGCACATAACAGTAGTAGCAGCCCCTACGAGGTAGGTAAGGTAGCACCTAAAAACGTAAAGCTGGGGTCCACTTGCATGGATCTGGGGTGCTTGGGATTGTCCGATAAGCCCAATAAAAACCTGCTGCTGATTGGCCTGCTAGACACACAACCTGACTAATCATCTCCTTTGGCTGGCTGAGCCTGAGCCTCAGCCTGAGCCTCAGCCTCAAGCTGATGCTTGGGCTTTCCGGTGCGGCAGTAGTACATCAACAGCTCATAATAATTGTCGAGGCTGCTGTCTGCCATGTCTTCCCAGAGCTTGAACTCAGCAGGACTGGCCTTCTTGAGAACGCTAGTCTTAGTCCTAGTCAATCCGTCTTGTTAGCCTTTCGGTTCTCCCACTTCTCACCATGGAAGGAAGAGGAGGAGGAGGAACAGGAAGGGAAAGGGGGAGGGGAAGGAAGCCAAATAAATATTTACGCTCCATGGGAACATACTGGATGGCAAACAAGCTGTGCTTGTGTCCAAGAACCGTCAACATTTTGCCAATGAATTTCCAGCCTCGGACTCGAATGGGTTTGCCCATTGGATCCATCTCAACAGTACGACATGTTCGGAAAATGAACAGCAAGGCAGCTACCGCCTCATCGGACCAACGGGGTGCAGTTTTAGGTTCCATGATCGTCAATGCTGGGGATCGAAGACAAGGGTGTATGAAGAGGGTGTGTGTAAAAGAGGAGGTATGCCAACAGGGAAGAAAGACCGGTCTGCTGGCAGAGAGGGAAAGCTGTGTCTGCACAATCGGTCAAAAGAACAAAGGCAGTGGAAGAAAGGAGAAGAATGAATGAATGAAGAATCTTCAGGATGAAATTCTGGTGAGAGAGAGGGAGGGGAAAAGAAGGACTGGATGCGAGTTGAGCCGTGAATGCAGGTGTTTGTGGTGCTGTTGTTGTGCTTGCATTGGGGAAAGGAAAGGAATTTCGAGAAAAGAGGATGCAAGGAGCCTCTGCCTTTTATTTTGAAAAGAATTTTGTATGCTGCGGCTGTGTATGGCCTTTTCTTCTTCCTCATTGGGTCCAGCATCTTTTCCACGCGGCTTGAACTGCGGCTCATGGTACGTATTTGTTGACTAGACCCCCCAAGTGTACTTGGTGATCATGTCCCTAGCAACAGTCGCCAACAATATACATGATGTAAGTATATAGGAGGAAAGGATAGGGGAAGGGAGACCCCTAGCTCTAAACCCATGCCCCCCATATACGGAGAACCAGGACTGGTTCACTGAAATATTCAAAGTACCTATGCTGCTAAGAAATGATTTTCTAGAATAAGAATAGCATGTATAGAGAGACAGGGCTTTACATTTTAATCTAGCTGAATTCCATGTACACTGTACATAGAGGTATTCGGCCATGAGGTTGGTCGGTATACTATATTCCTCCTAATTAGAAAAAACGTTAAGGTAACAGCTCCGAAGGGCAGTTGTTACAAACTGACCGAGACTCGGAGAGAATTCGGAGCTTGTCCGGAAATCCAGTCCGGAGGACGTTGAATCTCGGATCCGGACCTCCGGGGCTTTCGCTATTCCAGCCCCGGTCAGCAGATTGCCAGCTGGTTTTGGAAACGGAATGCTCCCCCAGCATCTCGCACTGTTAATTTCAGCACATGTCCATGGGGGCAAGCAGATTTCGGCAAGTTAAGCACAGTTCCCCCTAGTTATCGGTTAATATGGATTGTTATCCTAAGCAGCTGAGCATCACCTACAGGACTCGGCATAAATATATATATTTCCGGTTGCAAATGTGCTAGCATATGTGAAGGCAGAGGGGTGCCTATATTCACCTAGATTGGCTGTGCTTTGGTGGTTCTTCATGCCAATACTACCAGCACTAAGGCTGTACCTATGATATATTCTTTATGTGGGTGCCTAGTAGTCAATGCTTTCTTCTGGCAGGCTATAATTATATCGGCCCGGGCAGAAGAGTCTACAAAGAACAGCTCATGAAAGTGTGCCTTGCAGTTTTGTAATAAATACACGAACTCGTAGCTAGGAAGATGGCACATACTGTAGAAGCCTATGATACATTGGCTATGTCTATTTTCTGCTTATGTATCTGATATCTGCCAGCCCCTCCCGAGTCAGTCAAAGCTAGAAGGAGAGTTTTGTGTGACTCGTCTTTATTACATCAAATATGAAGCCTAAATGGCTACTTTCCTGGAATTATGCCTATGGGGGACACTGAATCTGCAATTTGAGCTAGATTAGCATCGCCTGTCGACGTGGTCACTGCTTGAGGTTCTTCTCATCTTTCTGATCTTTTCCTTTAAAAGTTTCTCTCGCAGCTCATTGGCCTGTTGCTGGGGAGTCTTTGTCTGAGAAGGAAGATGAGGGGTCAGCTCTCAATCCGAGCACACGACGAGATTCAATAATCCTTATGACGAAGAAGCACGAACCTCATCGGCCGTCGAGGCCGCGCGGTGTCTGGGGGATCGGGGTCTGTCTTCATCTTCCGAAACATCAGCCGGTCTGTCACGGGGTTTGGGGGAGTCAGATTGTCTCCGTTTTTTTGAAGATGTCTTTCGCTCGGGAGACCCGCTGTCTCCTCTGCCTCTGTTTGAGTACTTGCGGCGGGAACGCCTGTGGTTTTCTGGTGATCTAGACGAGCTTGGACTTCGAGACGGGGAACGATTCAACCTGCCCCGGCGGCTTGGCGAGGGGCTGTGGCTGATTAGTTCGCGGACTGGCCGCTTTTTAGGGCTTCGAGTAGGGGAGCGTGAGCGGGACGATGAGCGAGAACGGCTTAAACGGCGACTGTCTTTACGAGACGGAGACCTCGAACGGCTGAGAGAGTCCGAGTACCTGCGTCTTTTGGGCGCCGGAGACCGTGACTTGCTATAATCGGATCCGGACAGACTATCTGGGGAGGAAGAGTTCCGACGACGACTTCGATAGGAATCTCTCCCACGCCCCGTCGATCTCTCTCGCTTGCCCGAATTTCTTTGGCGGGGGGGCGACCGGTGCCGGGCGGAACGGTAATGACGGGAGCTACCTGATCGAGGACTGGCATCACTAGGAGAGCGGGAACGCGACAAGGAATTTCGGGAGTTTGGAGACGCGGAACGGGTACCGGAGCGGCCACGTCTGAACTCCTGCCGGCTTCCACGACGACCTTGGGGCATGTAACGGTCTCGGTTGCCGTGGTATGAATCTCGATCCCGTCTTGGTGGTGTGGCTCGTCCACCACCACGCCCAGAGCCTCTGCTACGATCTTCAAAAGCCCTGTCTCCACCACGCCTCCCACCGCGCCAGCTATCACCACGATTGCCCCGGTAGCCTCGTTCTCGTCGCTCTCGTTCTCGAACCTCTGCTAATTCGCGGTCTCGACGCTCTTGATTTTCTCGTCTGATTCTAGTCTCCTCGGCCGCTTTATCCGCATCGATCTGGTAACTATTAGCGACGATAGATTCAAGTAGGAGAGAGGGAGAGAAGGAAAGAGAGAGATATGGAAGATGACGTACTTTCTCTTGGATAAGCTCGAGTTTCTTGGCCTCGAGGAGTTCCTTCGGCACACCTTGCGGGCTGGCTTGGGCACTCAGGCATAACTTCCATAGGTCTTTGCAGAAAGCTGCCGTGTCCTTGTCGAGAAAGCCGGTGAGCTGGATCTGCATAGCTTTGATATCGGGCTGCAAGATCAATCGTTAGTCAGGCTGAGCCAATGCTGTGATGTAGTGGGTGGCGGAGGTGATGGATATATGCGCGTACATATCGCGGGCCTTCGATGAGGTTAAAGCAGAGCTCGATCACAACATCGTCCTCGGAGCCTAGGATTTCGGATATCTTGCTTGCGATCCATCTGTGGACAGCCGGGTCAGCTCTCGGTACAAACAAAGGCTGTTGGGCATGGGTGGTACGTACTTTTTCATAACCTGCAGATTGACCTTTTGCATGTCAACCTTCTGATTGAACTCTGGAGGGAACTTGGTAGTCCTCAGAAGCTTCGCATCCACGCTGGTAGCCATGGTGGGTTGATGATATTGGCGAAGGCGAGCCGAAGTTGTTCCTATTCAGACGCGGTGAGAAAATAAGGCACACCGGGGAAAAGGTTTAAAAAAAAAAGGTGACGTCTGAGGGACGGCATCGGACGTGTGTTATTTTGGAGGTCGGGGATTTAGGCTGATCAAGTTAGCCGTGCCAGCTGATAGAAATGGCTTGCCAGCTGAAGGTAGGTACTACTTGTAGGTATTAAGGGCGTAATCCCTACCTACCTAAGTACCTCGGGCACTAATGTAAGCTCCAAACGCTAGGTAGGTGACCTAGAGAGGCCCACCCAGACTACATATGCCCTCCAACAATACGTACCTAGGTAGTACCTACTTAATTATGTTAGCTCTGTTACGTACAAATTATATGATTCAAGTTTAGCTATGGGCTTCATCAATATCTCTGCTTCCATCAATCGATTGAAAGGACTCGAGTTTAAATAACAACTTGAACCTTAGGAACTGCCTGCTTCTATTGTGTAGCATCTTGCTATTTCCTCAATGTTCTTCTTCTATTTTCTTTCAAACTTGGTAACCATGGTTTACAAACGTGCAAATGCAGGTACAGAGTAATGCGATGTTCGCCCTTGAACTGAAAATCGTGGTGATCTCCTTTCTGTCCACGGCATATCTAGGTATCCCCTTTCCATTATGGATAAAACCAAACATTCAGATTTCTAGGGACGGGGCGGCCAGGGCCTTTTAAGTACCTACTAAGGTAGGGGAACCTATCATTACTTCAGGATGCAATCCACATCTAATTCTACTCGCAACATGGTGACTCGCAGTCACAGTCACATCGCAATATCCTCATCCCTACACCAGAAAACTAAGTACCTATAGTATGACCCCAACCATTCGCACCCGAGGTACCATCCAAACCAAGCAACCCACCACGCTCTACCTACCTACCTACTTCCGCAGCGTCTCCGTCCACTCCGCCGCGCTCACCACCGTCGCCTGCTTGGGGAACACGGAGCGCAGCAGCACGTCGTGGACCTCGGGGTCCTGGTCCGCGCACAGGTCGCCCAGCACGGTGACGCCGTAGTCGAGGTCGGCGGCCTGGCGCACGGTCGACAGCACGGCGCCGCCGGTGGCGATGCCGGCGAGGACCACGGCGCCGGCCCCCAGGCTCCGCAGCACCACCTCGAGGTCGGTGCCGCAGAAGGCCGACACGCGCCGCTTGCGCACCTGGATCATCGGCGGCAGCGGCGAGTCCCCGTGCGCCGCCGCCGCCGCCACCACCCGCGGGTGCAGCTCCGTCGACGCCTGCGTCTCCTGGAACCCCCCGCTCTCGCGCACCCGCGCGAACATCATGTTGCGCGGCGACGCGTCCGCGTACCCCTCGCGCAGCGCCACCGTCACCTGGATCACGGGAATCTGGGCCGCGCGCGCCGCCGTGATGGTGGCGGCTAGGCGGTCTAGGTACTGCGTCTCGTCGAGGATGGCCTTGAGATGCTCGACGATGCCGTTCTGGACGTCTAGGACGATGAGCGCGGTCTTGTCCATGGTGTCGGTTTCTTTTTTTCTTTTTTTTTCTTGTGGAAGTCAAAGTAGGCAAAGCAGATAAGGTAAGTTGGTAGGTAAGTAGTAGATTAAGGGGGGTTGAGAATAGTAAGTTGATATTGCAAGAGAATAGACTCGACCTGCTTTACCACTTCTTTACAACTAAGAGCATGCCTTTAAGGCTGCCCGTTTTTATATACTGCTATCTCTCAAGCTCTGCAGAAAAGTTACCTCCCCGTGATTCGGCTACTGGACCGACTGTACTTGAATCTTAACTCCTATTTCCACGACGGTACCCGAATGCCCCGTTTAATTGGTTTGTGGACAGTGTTGTTTTAGTAATCGGGTTTTTGGTTCGGAGCCGGTTCGCATAATTTCTCACGCTGTTCTTTGACCTATTGGCCACAATATTAAAAGTCTGTTATTTTAACAGTATATTATAACAGAATAATAACATTCGCACACAAAATGGACCATTGTAAGATGTAGAGGCAGATTTAGATCATGACGAGTACACTCCGGCTTATGTATGCTAGGTACTCTGTTCCCTGTATATGTCACCCAAATCAATAAGGGTATGTAGGTAATACTTAGGACGGCATGTACCAACTTATACCATAATAAGGGATGTTGGAATAAAAAAAACCCCTGCTCAAATATCTTCGAAAGAAAGTTGTCGTTTTTTCTCATGAGGTATGTTGTATACCTAAACCATACAGAATTGGGCCCATGTTGACATAATCTAACCTAGATACTTATATAAGGATAGGCTAGATTATTGTATCATTCTACCTGCATACGCGAGTATGTTAGGTAGAGAGGAGATATACAGCTAGTGACTACATAGCTGTGTCTCTGTGCCACTTACTGGTAGGATCATCGCGGCCATATGTTACATACTCCGTCTCTTAGTCGTATATCTCTCTATGCCCCGTTCCTAAGCTCCCAAGAATACCGAGTCTCTTGAGGCTGATGATTGATCGTTTTTTTATCGCCCAGCAAGAACATTCAGCACGCCTCCGTCCACTGCAATGATCTCCCCGTTGACATACTGATTCTTCGCCAGGTACAGCACTGTCATACCCATCTCTATTTCGCGGCCGGCGCGCATTAGGGGCACATGCTCCTTCTCCTGAATCTTCTCCGCCGGTACGTGGCTCTTCTGTTTCTCGTCGCTGCTCTTGGCTGTCATCTCGCTCGGGAAATAACCTGGGGCGATCGAGTTGACTCGGATGCCCGCCTTTTGGAACTCGGCCGACATGAGCTTGGTTAGGTGCACCGTGGCACCTTTGGCGGTATTGTAACTGAAGTGACCCTGCGCGTGTCGCATGATGCCCGACATGGACGAGATGGTGATTACGGAGCTAGAGAAGGGCTCTAGCGGACCTTTAGGCTGGATGCTAGCTTGGAGGAGAGGTAGAAACGCGACCGTGGTGAAGTAGACGGCAGTGACATTCGTGTTGAAGGTGTCTTGCCAGTCCTGCTGGCTTTCCGTGTTCCAGAGCTTGGCCTTGAGATCATCGGCTTCCGAAGCGTTGGGCTCCGCCTTTGGTCCGGGTATCCCAGCATTACACACGAGGAGGTTTATATTCTTCTCTCGCTTGCTCAGATCGACCACGAGGCGTTCGAGGTCTTCCTTCTTAGTCACATCGCAAGGCCCGATCGGGATGATCTGACCACTGCCACTGGTCGGTTGATGCGTCTTCGCTGCATTTTCTAGAACCTCCACTCGTCGTCCTGTGATATACACCTTGGCGCCGTTCGCAGCTAGAGCCTGGGTTGTCATCAGGCCGATACCTGTTCCGCCCCCGGTCACCACGGCCACAAAGTCCTTGACCCCGAAGAGATTCTGCACACTGAACTGATCGGTGGAAGCCATACTAGACTGTAAAATCGATATGTGTGGTGCTTTTGGTAGAAGCTTTTCTCTGAGTTGAGAGGGAAAAGATTAGGTAGAAAAGTATTTGATGAAGTGGAAGGTAAGTTGTTCGTTGAATAGTGGAAAGTAGAAATCTTGACTGCCTACTTACTACCTTAGTACCTAGGGGGGTATCTACTGCCGCTGCTGCGTAAAAATGAAGTCACTACTTTTCATGACCTAACGTTCAGGAGTACCAGACCTGTGCACCAGGTGTAAAGGTATATGTACCCACCTATGTATGTAGGTAAGTACATAGTACTAACTAACTAACTTACTACTAGTATATACTACCAGGTATGTATGTAGGTATGTAGCACAAGATGTCCGCCTCAGTACATCATGGATTGGATGGCTGGTAGGTGGTAGTAGAAGTTGTGTAACTGTGGTGACGTAGACTATCTGCCCTTGACCACGTGTGGTAGGGATGATGCAAAAGGGGGGATCGATAACCTTCGATCTATGTGGGGCGAATTCCTGGACAGATGAATATAAGTTAGTACTTTTCTACTATTTATTATTGTCGACCCTCATCGTTCTGCACTTCGCACATTGCAAATGGTATCCATTATCTGTTAGGTATATGCCTAGATGCATTCTCTAGAGGCAAGTTGATCTCTTTTTGCTGAATAGATAAAACAAAACTGCGTTTAATGAATCAGCTACTTATGGATCCCATGTCATGCTGATTTCGATCTATCCAAGCATGTGTCCCTAAAACAGTCCTCAGCAAGTACTGGTGGTAGATGATATATACCTATCTTACAAGTGGGCTAATCTAGATGGTACATCTATGTTCCATCTATGTTCCATCTGAGCCCTCCCATTCGGTGATTTGTAACTCAAGCAGACCCAGACACCGGATTTACAACTTCGCCACCATCTTGCTGCCCTGGTTCAGGGCAGCTACGGCATCCGTGATAAACTCATCAACCACTGCCTTTGCGCTCTTCTGCTCATTGACTAGGGCTGCGCACTTGCCCATCAATAACGGCCGGAACTGGTCCATCATTTCATCCACATCTTCATCACTCTCCTCGGAGCTACCTTCCCCTGACCCGCTGGCAACCTTCTCTAGGTCGGCCTCGTACGGCAATATTCCCTTGGCCGTCAACTCCTTGATTTCGGCTTGACGTTCGTTCTCCCAGTTCTCAATATACGGGTTCTTGCGTACTCGGAGAGGCCGTCCAGTGAAAATGAGCGTGCGGATCGTGTCATCGAAACCGGCAGTTCGGACAGACTCCTTGTGCGACTCGGGAGCTCCGGCCTCATCAACCAATATGAACCTGGTACCGACCCATACGGCGCCCGCGCCCATCATCAAGGATGCTGCCAACATCTGACCGTTGTGGATGCCACCTGCAGCGATGACTTGCACTTGTTTGCCGCTCAGGGGGCTCTTCTTTCCCTTGCATATTTGTACACAGGCCGGGATTAGTACGGTGGTAGGGACATCGCCGGTGTGGCCGCCACCCTCACCACCCTGGGCGCAGATAATATCACAGCCAATGTCGAGCGCTTTCTGAACGTGTTTCGGGTGGCCGACCATGTTCATGTAGTAAATACCATGCTTGTGGAGCTTGTCAACAACGGCTTTCGGCGGCACACCGACAGCGGATACGAAAAGCTTGGCGCCCGACTCGATGATGACGTCGACGAGCTCGTTGAGCTTTCCTTTCGTGTAGTCATAACTGTAAGTTCACAATCATTAGCCTGTGAGGTCTGGCTCTCCGGGTCTCCAAAGGGCCGGTGGGTTGATTGACTGGATGTCTCGACATACTTGGTTTTCCGAGCGTTACCACCAACCTGCGGGAGCAATAGGTCGATACCAAAGGGCGCATTCTTATCGTCCATGTATGATTTCATCTCTTCGATCTGTTCCCTCAGCATGTCGGGGCTGTAAGACATGCCACCAATAACACCCAGGCCACCCGCGTTTGTCACCGCGGCCGCCAGCTTAGGACCAGCAGCAACGTTCATGCCGGCCAGGAGGATGGGGTGCTTGATACCGAATAGGTCGGTTACCTCTGTTCGGATCTTCTCTGTTGGGCTCGGTGTTAGCGTGTTTTGTGTCGGTTGTCCGGTGGCAGAGGGTTGTTAACCACGGGATAGGGGATGATAGACGGGATGGGGATGAGACTTACGAGGAGAGGCCATGTTTGCGGTATGGGTATGATTCCGATGATGCGTGGGAATAATGTAAGGGATTATCGTGGAAACAGGACGGTTTCTCAGCGGCGATGGGAATAGAGGTGAGGGTTAGGGTGAGGATGAGGATGAAGATGGAGGTTTAACAGAAAAACATGCCAGGTATTAATCGGTGGGTGCTACGAGTAGTAATATAACCATGAGAGACACTATAGATCCCGGAGACAATCCGGTCTAGGTACCTGTGGTGTGTGGGTAATTCCTGGAGAGCCGAGGTTTCTCTGAGGCGCGTGTTACCCCCTAGTATTGGGAAGCGGGGCTAGCCGAGAATGGAATGGCTCTCCTTCTTTTAGCTTGGCGCCGAATCTGTCTTTGTCGTCAGCCGAGGTCCGTTATTCGGGGGGTTCTTTGCTATTTCCTACACTACCACTACGTGTATATGAAAACTACTACGAAGTACTATACGGTCATTGATGTCCTGATGTCCTGACTTATGTAGTTCCAGTCATGTTACATCATTTACACATGCCGAGGAGTGCATACTTCTATTTATTAATATAGGAGTTTTATGCTCTTCCATACTACTAGTATCACTTTACTTACCTATACTATTCTAAATACATAGGTAGCACCCACCCTGACACGGTTCCTAACTAATAAACCTATTCAATATTGACATCAAATACGTTCCTAGAAAGCTTGAGATGTCTTGATTAATGGCCTACCTATGCAATCATGTGAATGGTCAATTCACGATAATTGGGACCACTTACCCCGGAGTTCACGTCTACGCTACTACCTACATAGGCTAATACCTACATACCTATTGATGTACATACGTACTTAAGTAAGTAATGTGCACTTTACATCAGCCAAGGTTTTACTAACCTGGTATACTAAGAAACTTTACCTAGCAAGCAAGTACTATGTAGGTAAGGGTCTATTCAATTGTCCGAATCAACCTCCAGCGTGGTCCTAAGGTTCAAGGATACTTTGTACCTATACCTACCTAGTACACAACAAGTAAGGCGGGGACTAAGTACTTAAACCTACTAACCTTAGTGTACAAACAGACCTCAGTGGAGTGGACCTGCCAGATTTTTTCTTTAATATTTTTTTTTATCAGATGGAGCTAACGCTGCACTTAACCGGAATCCATCCTATCTCCATCTCATCTTCATCTCTACCTCGCACCCGTCGAGTCGCCCGCTGCATACATCCTTCAAGTTAGCTTAGGTATCATCGTTACCTATCAACCTGTTGACAGACGATGCACTCGTCAAAGCGTCAATGAGACTGCTCACGACATCCCTACGAACATGGGGTCATTATGCCCGGGTCTCACCACGTACTCTTCCACCATTGAATACTAGTCTCCTTTCTTTTTCTTTGTCTTTTCCTTTTCCTCTCTCTCTTTCTTCTCTATCATCTTCTAGGCGCCAAACCCACCTGGGCTGCGGACCCTTCACCATGGCTCAGTCATTCGCAACCAGCCAGTCAAGCGCTGCGCCATGCGGTTGCGCGGGCGCTCGCAGCTCCAAGCGGACTGCCTACATTGCCCTCGGGAGCAATCTTGGGGACCGGGTCGCCATGATCGAGCAGGCATGCCGGGAGATGGATGCGAGAGGCATCAAAGTGAAGCGCACCAGTAGTCTGTGGGAGACGGAGCCCATGTATGTCCTAGATCAAGATAGATTTGTAAATGGAGCCTGCGAGGTGTGTCAGCCCACGTTGTTGCTCCGTCTCGGCCCAGTATACTAAAATGGTAACCTTCAGGTAGAGACAGACCTAGAGCCGCTGCCCCTCCTAGACCAGCTCCAGGACATCGAGAAATCGATGGGGAGGCGGAAACTCATCGACAAGGGGCCGCGCAACATAGACCTGGACATACTGCTCTACGAGAATGAGAAAATCCATCATGAGCGCCTCAAAATCCCTCATATCGGTATTCCAGAGCGCGAGTTCGTGCTGAGGCCCTTGGCCGAACTCATACCGCACAAGTCGATAGACTCGTCCAAACCCTGGAGACTGATCCAGGACTATCTTAATGATCTCCCACCCACATCTGAGCCACTATCCACACTAACCCCGATTTGTCCCACCGTTAAGCCCCTGAACGCCCTCAAGGCCGAACGCAAGACCCAGGTCATGGCCATCCTGAATATAACCCCGGACTCCTTCAGCGACGGTGGCATACATACGCCAGACTCTCTCCGCGACACCGTCCTCACCTTCGTGAAGGGCGGTGCGACCATGATTGACATCGGCGGCCAGTCGACCGCTCCGGGGACCATCGAGGTGAGCGCCGAGGAAGAGCTCTCGCGCGTGCTCCCCGCCATCGAGCTCATCCGCAGCTTGCCCGAGACCCGAGACGTCGCCATCAGTGTGGACACGTACCGGGCGTCGGTGGCCGAGGCTGCCATTCAGGCCGGCGCCGATATCATAAACGACGTATCGGCAGGGCTGCTCGACCCGGCCATGCTGCCCACGATGGCGCGCCTCGGCAAGACGGTGTGCCTGATGCACATGCGCGGCACTCCGGCCACCATGAGCAAGCTGAACACGTACCCGGACGGCCTCATACCGACGATGGCCGCTGAGCTGCTCGAGCGCGTGGCGGCGGCCGAGCGCGCCGGCGTGCGGCGCTGGCGCATCGTGCTCGACCCGGGGCTCGGGTTCGCCAAGGTGGGTGAGCAGAACCTTGCCGTGCTGCGGCACTTCGACGAGCTGCGGCGCTGGCCCGGGCTCGAGGGCCTGCCTTGGCTGCTTGGCTCCAGCCGCAAGAGCTTCATCGGCAAGGTCACCGGCGTGCCCAAGCCCATGGACCGCGTCTTCGGCACCGCCGCCACCGTCGCGGCCGCCGTCCAGGGCGGAGCCGATATCGTCCGCGTGCACGATGTGATTGAGATGGGGCAGGTCGTCAAGATGGCGGATGCGATTTGGCGATACTAGACTAACTTAGGGGAGCATTATACGGCCTTTCACCTAAGGGGATATTTATATTGCATTGGTATATAAGCAGGTATGTATGCATGTTGAGTACATATGTCTACAGCTACACACACATATGATAGATAAATCTAGTTGCACACCAGGGGGGATGCATCAACTGTGTCCCCCGTTCATTGACATATAGGTAGGTAGTTGACTAAAAAAGGGGGGTTTTTATGTAATGGTCCGGATCTAGAGGGCTAGTTAGTATTGGACTCTATGCTGGTTCTACCTAACTGGTTCGTTATGTGTGAAGCAACTGAAACTGATCTCTTTTACCTTAACTTCAAGCTTCAAGTAAAAGACGGTCCAAACGAGACATCCAAGCAGCTATTCGTCTACGGCTCTGGATTAACTTAGTTCAAGCTCAGTATACTAGTCAGATATCCTCATACGCATACTAAGTTACTCATGATTTGCTTTATAGCTGTCTCGTAACGATCCCTGCTTCGGCGTACGCCCGCCTCTTCAAGATGATTCGGTCTTGCTGAGTACCTAACCCAAGTAGATGCCTATGTACCTACTATTGCAGCCAGCGCCTTTTGGCGAAAAAGTGGTTCAGGAAAGCTGCTAGACCGTGCCCCGACCAAGATTTTCTTTCCTTGTTCCATGGAGCTCACCAGTAAGCAGCCCGTTTAGTTTTGTCGCCGAGTGTCCCGTACCCGCGGAGCCCCCGATTCGTTTAGCGAGTCTTCATAGGAATTGTATGGATTATTTGTTGTGGCTGTCTAGGTAGTGCCCTTGGTTATATGAGACTGACTGTATGTCAACCCCGGGGCTCCATGATTATCTCCTGGTCCATCTAGAAAAGGAAAAGAAGGAGAAAAAAAACCCCTAGAGAGAAGAGATAAGCCGTGTGTATTAGAAATAACTTTACGCCAAAGTTCATCTTGCCAACATCAAAATAACGCGCCAGTTACTCTGAGAGGGAATATGCAATCAAAAATTCACGAAGAGAGAGAAAGAAACTTCACTCACGTCAGGTTTTCTCAACACCAAACTCTTTTTTAGGTGGTGTTCTATCTACGGAACAGCACTAGGTTAGGTGTATCTGCAAAGCGGCAGTGGTCTGTCAACGTAACGTAGCGGGCCATTTTAACCTATCCTTCCTCTCAGGCAAGCTGCCCTATTCTCTTTTCCTTGATCCTTCCATTCGCCGGTGCCTTCATAAGAACATATCTCGAGGGAAAACCCTCCCCTTTCACATACACAAGCGCCAAGCATTTTCACCGCATAACACCGAATTCTCCTAACTTAGGATATCCACCCCTCTATTTCCGTCTTTCCCCAAACGCAGGGGGAGGGGGAGGGGGCATAAGGAAAGAATCCAGCAGGTCGAGGGCTCGTCCGAGTTTTTCTTTGCTAAGCTCGTGGATGCTCCTATCCTCCTTTTCTTCTTCTTCTTTTCCCTCTCCACAAGGCAACTTGTTCGTCCCAGAAGCACCGGCACTACCACTAGGGCTACGGCTAAGAACCTCCTCGCCGGACTCCTATTTGTTGTGGGAGGATCTGCCCTTACCCTTTCCTTTTCCCTTTCCCTTGCCCTTCCAGCCCTGATGAGAGGAGGTGGACGCGGAAGCGGAGGCGGGAGCAGGGGCTGGGGCCGGGGCGGTAGCGACCTCTTTGCCCTTTCTACCTCGGGACATCTCGTTGTCTGGGTCGCTATCATCGCCGCCGCCTCTGCCTCTGCCGTTGTCGTCGGCCTTATCGTCGTCATGGGTCTCTACGTCAAGAAAAAGAGATTCCATTGTTAATGACATACTGCTCATATATAGAGCTACTATTCGAGGTTTAGGTGACGGATTGGTTTTTGAAGAAGAAGAAGGAGGAGGGAAGGGGAGACTCCATGGAAAAAGTGAGACATGAGGGGAAAGGGGGGGTTTACTTACTGGCTAGCTCCCGTTGGCTGATATCAGTACTATGAACAGATTCGATAGCAGCTCGCGACGCCTCGGCGTCGTATCCCTGGCGCTCCTGATTCAGTGCCATTGCCAGCGCCCGCGAAGTACCTGCATCCTGGTTTGCCGCGCGGGCGTTCTCCAGCGCCTTGTGGGCTTCTTCTCCTGTAACATAGGGAGTCAGTAACTGCCATTTTAGGTAACTCTTTGTACTCTTCACTTTCTTATCTCGGGAGGCCAAACCCCCATACAACTTGACCAGGATAAGCATTTTGCCACTCCCGCGTAAGGTCGAAAGGGGGGAATAAATAACTCCTAAATCTACTTACTGAGGCGGCTGTGCATATGCTTGGCTTTTAGTTCCATAGAGCATAGGAGGAGAGACGTGGGGGTTACGTCGGGCCGCTGGCGCTGGGGGTCCTCGTCGCGTAGGCGGCGGAGTTCGGCGTCGAGCACGCCATCTAGCTCGCGCTCCATCTGGGCGGTGATCTTGGAGATGATTTTCTGGGTGATATCTTCTTGGAGCGCTTCAGTGACCTCGGACAGTACCAGCTCCTTGAGGCTTTGTGTCATCTTGTCTAAAACTATCATACGGATAGAAGTTAGTAATTAATGTGCCGAGTGCCTTAGCTAGTATAGCCAAATTTTCACTCCCAGGACAGGTTCAAAGGAGGACATAAAAGACTCTCCAAAGCACTTACCGAGGACCTCCTGCGGGATTTCCGCCAGTACCTCTCGCTTCACATCTTGCTTTATCTGCGTCGTCGTCTTGTTGAGCTCTCGACGTAGCTCTCCCCAAAGCTCTCCCCGCAGCTGATCTTCGATTTCATCAAGCTTAGCCATGATCAGGCGCTTGAAGCGTGGATCAATGGACTCGCGGTGGGCCTCGCCACCGGCCCCTTGGGTCTCCTCGCTGGCAGAGAAGTAAGCACTGCTACCGCTGTCCGAGTCGGACTCGCGGCGGCCACCGATGGCCTTAGCTTTGGACTGTTGCTGGCTCATGACGGGCAGGCAGACAAGCAGAGAAGAGGGTAGAATATTCTTTAGTTTCTTTAGAACTCCAACTCCAACTCGCAAGTGCCACGGAGCGGATGACACCGAAGAATATACCGGGATGAGCTGTAGGCAGAGGATCTGTAGATGCCCCTATTGACTTGAAAAAAGCTCGTATTGCGTGTAATTAATGAGGCCAAATACTGTTCCTCTGCTTTGCGTGCGTTGGATGATGAGTAGTCAGATGTTGACTGGTGCCGTGAAATTTCGAGGTAGAAATGAAGGCGCAGATTCCAAGTAGTACTGTTCTATTTCCTCTCTCGTGTTGCATCTGCTTCCATCAAGCTCGCAATATACAAGTAGGTAATAAGTGGAAAGACAGTGAGATCTAAGGGAGTGGTCTTCAAAAAGTAAGAAAGATGATGTTTTTTCACCTGCTGAATGCCACTGATGGATCAATTAAACCCCCATGGCAGGTGTGTTTTTGTTTTTGTTTTTGCTTTCGCTTTCAACCATGCTGCCTTATTTTCCATGCTGAGGAACACTCTTTCCTCGCATTTCCACCTGTCTCCGGGGGTGAAGCCATCGCCGGCCTGTGTGAGTCAGGTAGTCCTCTGCCCCACGGGCAACCACAGACGGACACTCGGCGATAACATCCCCAAGAGAAGATACCCGTCCACCTAGACTCAATTTTCCATTTCAGTATGCTCTAGCAAAGAACCGAACAATAATTTTCTTGAGTCAAAGTTTCGAAGGCACCAGCAAGCAAAACTAGTCAAGGCCAACTTCTCCACGAGTTTTGACATAGCTCACAAATATAGAATGAACTAGGTACCATTGTGCCCATCATGTTGTATTGTTTCTTCTTCAAGAGACTCCTTTTGATGGTATTCTTTGATTCAGGGGGTATATTGGATTTGCTTGTTGGAGAGACAAGGCCGAGAGATATCTCCTGACTGCCACAGCCTTGTCTGCTTTCATGGTGTTGTAGAACCTGCTGCTAAATCACATGTTGAAATCCCAGCGCATGAGCCACAATAGCTACCTATGGTTAGGTAGGGAGTTACAAAGGAACTCCCAAGTCCCTACCTAAGGTAAGATTGGCAATTTCTCACCCTGGGTAGGCTCTGCCTCCTGACAACTCGCGTAGCTTGGCTGGTAGAGATCTCTCCTCTCCATCCCTGCCCCTCCATCACCAACCGTAGCTCATAGTGCAGAGGCTGAGATCTGCTTTGATGCGAGTGCCAGTAATGCAGGTGACCAATCATGACCAGGAGGTCAATACTACATGTCTACACTAGGTAGGTAGTCGGAAAGCACCCAATCGTATGGGTCGATGGGGATCTGAGGTAATGGACCATCCCATCTCTGCTAAGCGGAAGGCAGTTCCGCGAGATGCTAGTGTCAAGTAGTAGATCCAAGCTGTACGAATTGATCACCTGTCACGTATGTTATTATTTTCGAAAATGTAGGTACAGTATACGTTGTGTTGTCAGATGACGTATTGGACTGTGAGAGTCAACATGTTGGTAGGGGGGTAGGCCATCATCTTGTGAAAAAGGACATGACCAAGAGGTTAGGTAGGTATCTTGAGTCGGGGGTTGAGTAACATTGAAGTGAGTGAGTGAGAGAGCCTTGTGAGTGAAAGGGGGAGAGAAAGTGTGTGTACATTACTTGCATGGTAGGTATACCTAGGTATGTGTTAAGTAGGTATGTACTCATATGTATCCCATCTTCCCCCTCCCCTGTTAAGTAAGTACCATGCAGGGTGTGGCCTCAGTCTCTCGGCTCCGAAGTCTACCCTTTCTAGGATTACACCTGCAGGGCTGTGGCACTACCTAGGTACTACCTACCCAGGTAGTATATACACTGTACTATGGAGCTTGCCGGGGAGACAGCTGCAGATTACGGCACAGCGCGCTTGTTGGTTTGTCTGTGTGTCTGTTCCTAGGATTTACCTGCCTATACCAAGTAAGTAATCGGCTAACGAGGCAATACCTAGGTACCTAGCCAGGTGACACAAGCGCTTATCTCCTGGCCCCTTACCGGTCAGAAGATCTGGCGTGTATACTTGCAGTAGATATGTGTAGTATGCAGACTTACGCTACTTATGAATGAGGGAGGTACCAACACAGGTACTTGATGATGCTCCACCGGTGAGATCCACGGTGCATTTTGCATTGGCGTCGCTCTCACGCACAGATCCAACCTAGGTTAGATACATTAGTCAGTATGTACATACATAGAACTACTTACATACCTAATACACCTATGTCGATGGTTACTTAGGAAGTGCAGATGGAGAATCTCATAATGAGGTCTCTTCTTACTAGTTAGTTAGGTAATATGTGCGATATTTTTATGCATGTTGGTAAATATAGACACGGTTTGACAGTGAGGCCATAGCCAAGTACCTAACCTACCTAGTTGAGTACCTAGGTAGGAAGAGGCATCTCAACTCCCTACCCTGGAAGATACTAAGTAGTAGGTAGGTAATTACCTACCTTGTTAGCCTCAATCAGCGTCAATTCCTACCTAGCCCCCTTTACCACGTTAGTATGTACTAGTATTGATACGATATGTCATAGTAATGGAGATCAATTAGAGTTTGTTATACCCGTCTTGATCAATAGTCTTTTCTTACTCTGCATGGGTTAAGTACTTTCCTTCCCGTCTCAACCTTCTCTCAGGCAGACTGCCTAGGAGTTGGCACTACCTACCTATTCCACAACCTTTTTCCCCATGCGAAACGCATCCTTTTTGTATTGAAACGTCCCCTTCCCTGTGTAACGGGGCGGCGACGGAGATTATTTCTTCGACAGACGACATCTGCAGCGTCTGCAACGGGTTCGTGTAACAATAGTCGGTGTGACTATCGGTGACAACGGGACGGTAAGGAAGTGAGGGAGCAAAAAAAAAAAAAAGGAGGGGAGGGCAACGGAGGGGGGAAATAACACCGTCCCTTACGGAATTGCGAATCAGCACGAACACAGTGTGGATCAGCCAAGTACCCCTCGCAGGCTCATGGTACCTACAAGTCAAGAGTCGATATGTCATGTGGCCCTCCCCCCCGGAGCCCCTTTCAGCAGTGTCGAGTTAATTCCACCCGGCTGCAATCTGAGTAAGACAGACAGATTCGGGTCAATGCCGCGGGATGCCAGCGGCACGTCGAGGCACGGATAGATGTAGGTAGTACATCCCTCTTGCGTAGGGCTGAGCGGGCAAGCAGCGAAAGTCGTGTAACCGGTGATGGTCCATGGACTGCTGCACGTCAGGTACAAGACGCACCGCCAAGTCCCACGGAAAGATGCTTCTTTGGGGGAGAGAGGGAAGGGGGGAGGATTGACACAGCCGAGAGTGTGCGTGGTGGTATGGGGTTGGAGTAGGTAGTGCAGGCTCGCGGGATCTCGCTCGTGGGATCGCCGCAGCTCGCAGACCATACATATAAGACGGGATTGGTTAGTACAGCTAGCCACATTGCCATCTCTTGGGGGTTACATCGCGTGGCTTGAAGGCCGATGAGCGAGTGGGTAGGTGTCTGCGATTAGTGAAAAACGATCCGGGCATGCCACGGGCTTGCGTCATTCATCGACGAGCCAGAATTGGGCACCGTAATTTGCGCAAAGGGAGAACGCATGGTTGGCAGGCTAGTGCTGATTATGTTTATTGATATTAACAGACCCTATACCTAGCGCGATACATGGTCTGATCCCCTCATTGCTGTCGTTTTCATTGTCGTTGCTGCTGGCAATTCCCATCATGGATATATTATATAGATATATAGGCATATATAACTATATATATGGAGAGGGCAGAGCGTAGTCATCGGACACAGCCGCCGACAGCCTATCGAAGTGCCGATGCCGGTGCTGCTGATATACGAATCAAGCCGTCCTGGATGGACCATTGGATAGTATGTGACATTGCTGCTTGGTATTTCGTCCTAGGCACGACGGAAGAGCCAAGCTAGGGGCCCGGACGGTGCTGTATGGACGCCCAAGGCGAGACTAAAAATTGCTAACCTGTCAGTTGAATGCATATATTGTTGTTTTTGCTTTTTGCGTTTTGCTTCCTCGTTTTCCTTTTCTTGATCCCCCCCATCCTCCGTCTTCTTTTCTTTTCACCCCTCTTCCCTTCCCCAGCCTTTCCTTTCGCCGAGGTGAAATTGCGTAAAGGGGCGCCAGGCAGGCATATTAATATGGGAGGGGCGATAGCGGTAGGTAGTCCGCTTCTTACATTATGCACACGTACAGTAAGCCTCTCAGGGTTGAGAAAACCAATGCTGCCAAGCCCGGTGTGTGGAGTGGGAGGACTGAGATGATATGTCCGCTAGAGAGGCAGAGAGGCAGGGTAGGCAGGCAGAGGCAGACTGCCTACCCCTACCTATTCCCTACCCATTCCCTACTCATAGGTGGGTAGGTAGAGGTTCTCGTAGGCAGTCATCTTGGCATGTTCTCCCCTGCCTTGTCAGGAAGTGGTGCCAATTAGTCTAAAACTTTCGTTCAAGGCAAGGCAGAAAACTAAACAACCTTAGAGAATTCCGAAACTGCGCCGGTAGACTAGTGACATATCGTGGCACATCGTGGTTGTAGGTTGTTATGGACATTGCTATTGGTTGAAGGACGAGGCCCATGACCAGATTTAGATTGTAGGCGGTTCGGTTTCAATAGGTCAAGTGAGTCTGGTGAGTGGTAAGTGGTTAGATTGGGTTAGTTTGGGTTAACTTAGGTAGTTGGTCGCGATTGTCCAATACCTAGGTCTCATCATGTGCCAGGGTAAAAATTTTCAAAAAGAAAGTAAAAAGAAGGAAAGAACAAAAGAAAAAGAAACAACCCCTTTCCCCCCTCTCCCTTCCTAAGTTAAGTAAGGCACCTACAAGGCAGTCGCATATGTATACGTTTAGATACCTAGTACGTACATATACTAGTAGGAGGTAGGCACATACCCATGGGCCTATCTGTAAAGTAAAACCACCTGCAAGAGGTAGGTAATGTGATGTGGTGTGTGGCTAGACTAATGTAGGGGGACTTAAGTACCTACCTACCTAAGGTTATGTATGTACTTATGTATGTAGGTACGATTCGATTTCTACGTATCTCCTTATAGCCGAGTCATCATGAACCTTTGCTGCACGTTAGCTGTTAATATTATCATTAACCGTTGAGACCAACGTTTATAAAAACTCAAGCCAGAGAATATATCCAAATAATACCCGATGAATTAAAATATAAAAGTCGTGCAACTCACTAAAACAACACCAACGCCAAACCTACTTTTCCTAGCGACGATCTGTGAGAGCTCCACAAAAGCTTATTTGGACCACGCACCAATCGCAGCCCGGGGGTTGTCGCCTGTAGCACAATTGGATGCCATATTCACCTAACCTTATGCCCGCTATGCATGTGCGTTCCCTTGGATAGGATTCCAATGCGACGATGGATTCTTGAAAGCACCGACTATGTCTCGGGGAGAGCATTTTTGATAGTAGGTATGATCAAATCCAACTGTGCCCCATGTGGCTGGCTGGCGGCCGCTTAGATTGCCCCTCCACCCCGCCCCTTCCCCCCCCGCCTTCGGAATAAATAGACCAACCTTAGTGCCAAGTCCATGGTGCTCATGCCATGGGTAGTAGGTAAGTAAGTAGGTATGTAGTGGGGAGAAGGAATGTTTGCGTCAATGCATAAATAGACCGAGGCACTTCAAATCCGTTTGGTAATAACGTAGGTCATTACTAACCGTGCTTACCAAGGTTTACCTAGTGAGAGTAGGTAGCTACCTACATATGTTCGGTAGGTTTGGTACCTCAGGTACCTACATATCTAGGTATGTATGTATGTATCAAGGTACTGGGAAGAGAAAGAGAGAGAGAAACAGCGAGTATGCAGATCTAGGTAATCGGAAGTCTTAATGCCTGATGTAAGCACCTCTGATTGGCCCACTCCCGACCGGAGCAGACATGGTCACACCTGAGTACCTACATACATACCAGACCCAAGTAGGTAAGTACTTAGGTACCGACAGACTCTACATGTACCTCTCTCAGGCGAAAAACCCTCATCCGGATGAGCCTGTATAGTGCGTCATTATGTAGCTTAAATGACGGAAAACAACGGTGAAGAAACCAGAGGCGAAGCCACGTTGCGCATGTGGCAGCCGACTGCCAATCGCCACAATCCATGCCCGCCCTCCAGGAGGTAGGTAGCAGCAGTGGACCGTCTTGTTTGACGGTGGCGCAACGTTTTTGTCCTGCCTTGTCTCTCAATGCTAAGTAGTTTATAGAATGGAAATGGGAAGTGAAGGTATTTAAACCTAATATGTCACCTTGTTTACCTAACCTACCAAATTCATACTTACCATAAGAGTGAGATAGTGGTTTTAGGTTTAATTGGGTGGGGATATCTTCTTTTCTTTTCCTTTCCTGATTTCTCTGCTGATATCAAAAAAGGAAGAAAAAAAAGGAAGGAAGGAAGAATTGGTCGCGGGTTCTTCCGATTACGCAAAGTATTGCTATTATTCAAAACATCCATTAGTCTAGGGAGCGCGCTAAGGTTAGTCCACTTTTCTTGACGATTTCTCGTCAGGGTGATTCCTGGTGATTTTCTCTTTAGCGCGGCTCGGGTGTATCAACAAGTCTTCGACCGACCTTTACGCACGTAAGAGATAGGAGATAGGTATGTAGGCTGAGCCGCCACGGTTGGGAAACACAGCCCCGGCTATTGCGTATCTACAATGTGAGGTCTCGTTTTTTCATACCCGGCTCTTACTAATACTCGCCTTCCTTAACATTGTCCGCATGTTGTTGGGGGGTGTGCCTATGCTGTCCATGCCCCCACCCCCTGCTTCTTGAAGTCGATCCCCAACTTGCCGCGAGGCAAGGTTGCTGCCGGTCTGGCAACCTTGCGGTGGTGGGTGCGCTGCGCTTGGTATGTGAGTTTATATCTGAACGTGCAGCTCTCCACACTCGGAAAGATCTGGGTACATCAATACTACTAGGTAGATATATACCGTAGATACTTCCTATGCCGCTAGGTTGATCTCGTATGGTAGCTTATATTAGTCTATAAGACAAACAAACTTAGACAAGGGGTAGTCATGCCCTGCCCCTCCTCTTCTTATTTCCCTGAACCCATCCTTAGGTACTTTAGGTACTCTCTCCACTACCTATATGTATATAGTGTACACTAGATAGGCATGTAGATGGGGGGGAGGGGCTCGGCTAACGCTACCATAGCGCCGATGGGCTTCTTAGTGTGTCTTAGCTCCCGCTGTGGGGCCTTGAGGCTACCTAACTCCCCGTACCTTGCCTACATGTGGTACCTATTGCGACTGTAGGTACCGTAGGTGATCGGGCTTGTATCTCTATACCTTGGCCTAGGTACCTATAGTACCCATTTGGGGGCTAGCCTAGGTCGGTACCTAGCTGTCTTCGTTTATAGGCCTTTACACTTCACTAAAGTTCAATTAGTCCACGACAGATAGTGGTATACTATACCGATAACCTCGTCGCGACTTTAACAGTTTGTCTTCATCCGTCCATTCCCGCCCCCCTTTCCTCTTACTTTTCCTTATGTGGGCAAAATTATTTGCATCTTGTCTAACTAAGCTGACCGAATATTAGCACCCATCTCCTAGTTACATTGCTACGGCCGGCTAGGTGGGCTGGTCGGCCTTGTGTTGCTGACTCTGTTGTGTATGTAATTTTGCTATAGAGGTAAAGCTAGAGACAACGCAAAGTTCGTGGGGTTTTAATAGCATGCATGCCTAAATAGCCGCATTATAAGCACGCCTCAAGTGTGTTGAGCATTAGAATACAACGAGATGTTCTTGTTAAATTTATCTAGCGATTCCGCATGTTGTCAGGTAGCGTGTTCTCAGTTTGTTGGCGCAATACATGTGTCATTTTTCTTTTTCCTTTCTTCGTTTTCTCATTGCCAAGGCTGTCCAAAAATAAATCATGATTAATTTGGTGATTCAATGGTTATAGGGAGTAAGAGACATTGAGCCCTAGAGATTCATGATCAATAGAGATGGATATTCGGCTAGGTCGCTCAGCCGAATCTTGCTTTCCAGATCCGTCCCTAAATGATCATCTATCGCTTCGTTCTGCTCGCAAACAACTATCCCACCCAAGCATCCCCGAGCCAACGTAGAAATTGGAGAAAGCAACTGGCAACGAGTTGTTCTCTCCAGGAGGATCTGAGGCCACAAGTGAAAGCCATCGCCAGTGCAGAGGCAAGAGATAGGGAAGGAGAAAGAAAAGAAAAAGTGAAGAGAAAGAGAAAAGAAAAGCATGCCCCTTGTAAATCCATCTGTCTTTCCCAACGCCACCCATGATTTTATGTCGTCCTCGGCAAGCGTCCAGGAAGACAGGTGAATGAATGTCCCTAGCCCTAGAGTGTCGAATCCCTTTAGGACCACCATCCATAAAACATCGCGTCCGGGTATTCTTTCCGCAATCCCATAAGTTCCCTGTCCTTCCGAGTCCCTGATCCCTCTGAGATATATCCCGGTCCTTATGATAAAGCAAGCGCTCCGTTCTCCGTATATTTTCCCATGTTTCTTCAAGCCATGTAGTTTCCCGTACAGACTGAACCCTGTTTGAGACAAGTCTTCCTGCGCCGAAATCCTGTACGCCATTGTCCTTTGCCTCCGATCCGAGGAGCACAATATGATCCCGAACCTTTAAAACAACCAGTATGCTTTTTTTTCTTTTTAATTTCCGATGGTCCATTTTCATGCAAAATGTTCAAGTACGTGGCTTCATGTCAACAAGGAAGTATACCACATATATCGCACGGAGAGTGCTCAGTGTACATTTGTCTCTAGTACTCTGTAATTGCTAGGTAGCAACTAGTCTTCCTACCCCGACTGGGGGAGCATTGTCGGTGTCGGATAGAACCCGGCCGATGATGACTTGCCTTCGAAACGACTGCAGCTTCGGGGGTAATAGGTACTCCCGGGATGGTAGAAAAGGCTCGGAAGAGTGCCTTCGTATTCGTGCTTGACCTTCGAAGATGCAGAATCGGCTGCTGTTGTGGTCGAGGCCATCGCGCTCTCCGGCTCACTGCGGTGCGTGAACATTTCGATGCTGTGCCGGGTATCCGTGCCCTCGTAAATCGCACCTGGATAATATTGATAGTCTTTTGTATTGTCGATGGCTTTAGCCTCTTCGTGGGAGATAATGGGCTCCATTGGTAAGTCGTGGTGTCGCGTGGTGCCGTAGTGTCCCGATCGAGGGTCGTATGCACTGGCACCGTATGCACTCGGGAGCAACGAAGGGCCGCCAGCACCGTAATCGGCACCGAGTACTTGAGAGCCCGAGTAGCTGCCCATCCCACCTGATCCCCCAGGACCGCTGCTAGTGCTGCCTCGTCGCTCCGTTTGGTAATGGCCCGGGGAGCGGCCACGAACAATCATCCTAAGCGATCTCCGTTGCGCAATTTTAATGAAATGCTCTGGGCTTTGGTTGCCTACATCGGCATAAAGCTCTACCACGAGATGGTAGTACTGCTGGGCCGCTCTGCGCTTCCCATTGTTCGCCGTCGCTTGCTTGAACTGGATTCTTTCGAAAGTGTGCTCAGACGCATAAGAACCTTGTGTGGCCTGGCCATAAGCGCTCTCGTATATCGGCCTCGAACTGCCAGCCATGCTTTGATGGTCTCCGTACATTCCCAGGTGTTGCGTTGGCTGGGGAGGCTTCGGCGTCAGCCTCACCTTTTCGGGTCTCGCAGTGGGGCCTTTGTCTCTTTTGGGCGTATGCTGCACCAGCTCGATCGAGTGAGAGTCGCTGTCAGCAACTATGGCAGAGATTGACATGGCAAAGCCAAAGACTTGGTAGGATGTCGAAGACCCATTAGGGATATACTGCATTGGTGTATTCGGGTAGTAGGGTGTTAGGCTGTACGAGCAGATGCAGGAGAAGTAGTTTCGCCTGTAACACGTCCACTCTCCGTCAGAGATGAAGAAGCCTTTGTCGATAGTTCCTTGAATGTCTATCTTGATCGGCGTGCCGGTGCTCGACGTGCCAGCGTCCCCGTACACCAGCTGCCCATTCGTGGTCAAGGCCATCAGCGGAGGGATGTTGGACGCCTGGCCCTTCCCGTACTGGCTGCTGTCCATCCTGACCGGGCTCGTGAACCCAATACTGGGACTAGGCGTCGGCGACAGAGGATGTCGTCGCAGAGGAGCAGCAAAGGATGGCGATCTAGCTATATGCTCCGTGGGTCGCCCGAATGACGGCCTCGCCCCGGAGTAGAGATCTCTGGTGCTGTATCCTGGGTTTGGTAAAGTAGCGGAACGATGGGCATGTGCCATGCCCGTAGAGGAGGTGCTGCTGCTACATTGGTGAGCATGGGGAGAGATGTGCGAGGCAGGACGGGCGTGCGACTGGGTGATTAAAAACAAGGGACGGGATCGGTTCGTTGTACAATACTTACTTAGAGCCCAGGCGTGACCTTGGGTCGATGCTGGAAAAGGGTAGCTGTGAAGCCGGGGGATAGAAAGATCCGGCGTCAGGGGAGTACCCCGTACTAGTATTAAGTAGGGGAGCTGGGAAGCTGCTCAGTACCGACGGAGGCTGAGGAGGGGTTTCTACTGCCAGAGACGAGATATTGGGTTCTTGGTTGTATCTGGAGAACACATCAGCAGGGGCTCCGCCAAAGAGAAGCTCAAGAAGCTCATGTGCGCAGCTTCAGGTAGCTAGCGCGACAATGTTGTATCGCGTTCCATACGCACAATGCCCAAGTGTATGTCTGAGTGTGACGGCAATGGTGATACTGCCAACGTTGGCGTAATACAGAGGGGAAAAGCAGCGGATACAGGATCGGGAACCGCGAGCCACACCCACGTCCACGTCTACTACGCCCACGCGCAACGCGCATACACACACCCACACCACATGAAAGCGAAGGACGGAAGGGCCAAAACAACAACAGGTCCCTTGTGTTGCACCCTCCCCGCGAAGGGAAGGTCACCCTGGCACCTTGTCTCCGCCTCTATGGCAGGCTGTGGTAGCCGCAGTAGTAGACTGTACGCAGGATGATGTTCGGGGCGTACCAAGGACAGGAGCAAGAATAAAAATGGCCTAACCGGTACAACACTACTTGGGCATGTGTGCCCAAACTACTGCTTCTTGGGGGCGGACAAGAGATTGGAAGTACAAGAGGAGGGAGAGAGAAAGCAGCGAAAAAGAAAAGAAATTGAGGGACTCTAATACCGACGAGAGCGGGAGAAAGAGAGAGAGCCAGAAGGGCGAGGGGAGGAAAACCACAAGGTATAAAAAAGAATTACACGTGATGATACAAGTGGAAGTTGAGAAGTATTCAATATCTTTGGAAAGAAAAGGACATGAAAAAATAGAATAGTCAAAATAGGAAACGGGGGACGAAGGGGGAGTAAGAGAGAGAGAGAGAGAAGGAGGGAAGGGGAGAGAGAGAGAGAGAGAGAGAGAGAGAGAGGGCGAAAAGAAAAAGAAAAAGAACACAAAAAGAAATAGAGAGAGAGAGAAGATATAATATCTTACCGCATATCAGCTGCTGCCGGGATCTCGAGGTATGTTTCCAGCCCGTTACAAGTGGGCGGCAAAGGCTCAAAGTCCTGCTAGAGATAGAGGCAAAGTTGTCAGTGCATGTCTTCCCGTCGCAAGCTTTTACAATATGACGACAATAACGACAACCCAGGTGAAGGTGAAGCTGCATGAAATAATAGTGGAGGCGGTTTGTGTGTGAACTGCAATCATTACCAGGCTGTGGGCATTGCTGGTGTCGGGTCGAGGATTGTGGAGGTGGTTGTGGTTATGGTTGTGGTTGAGAGATGACTGGAGTGTGGGAAAAAGAGAGGCTGCAGCGAAGTTGAAGATGGTTAGCAGACAGACACTTTTTTTCTTTCTTTCTTTCTTTCTTTTTTTTTCTCAGAGACGTTCCGAGTGTAGAGTATTCCGCGAAAATGACAAAATGACGGGTGAGAAAAAGTTGCAGCAAGTGAAATAAATGGCTGGTGTTTGCTCCGAATTACTCCAGGTTAGAATGTTATTATTGGTACCTTGTCATTTCTGTGAGGTACACTGTGATACCTCCAGCCGTGGCGCGGTACCTGTTCAATACAGACGAGCTGCTGACTAGGCAGTTTGACAGTACATGTGTGTGTGTGTATGTAAGGTAGGCAAAGGCAAGGTATGTAAGCAGGGAGGAGCGCTGTAAAGTAGAAGGAGGGAGGGGGGGGGGGTGGGTTTTGGGGGCCTTCCTTCCACTTCTCCAGTGGCTGTGACGTACGTAGTACAAAGAATAATCCCTAATATGCTTAGATTCACTAGGTATTATCTTTCTTTCTTTTCTTCTTTTTTTTTTCTCTTTTTGTTTTTCTTTTTTTCTTGTTGTTTCCCCTTTTTTCTTTTTCTCTGCACCTCTTGCCCGTTTCCTAAATCAGATAAAAATGGATTGGGGTTGAGAAAAAGTTAAGTTGACAACGTTCCCCGTTGTATGATAAAAAGGATAGGAAAAATAACAATAATAGAAGAGTGAATGTAACAATATTAGGAGAGTGAATATAATGCAGTGTTCTTTCTCCTCGCTTTTGGTTTTCTTCTTTTTTTTAATTTCCACTTTCTTTTTTGAGGAGTTGGCAGAAGAGGTAATAAATAAAATGGATAATAAGAAAGATCAGGTGAGAAGAAAAATAAGACCGCAATAAAATAAAATAAAATCAAAACCCAAAGGCTATATTTATACAGAGGGGAGATAAGGAGAGCAGATGGTAATGAGGTAAAGAGGTATGGATAGGACGGTTATTAGGAGCTGGCATGTTCATGAATGAAGGTGTCGTGGTATGTATATATGCATATAAGTGTGCCAGAAATATAAGAAATGCGTATGCAGCATCGTATAATGTACTGACCTTTGGCTTGGTTTCTCTCTCTCTCGAGCTTCCCATTCTTCTCTTTAAGGCTCGATGCGGGAGCCGTTTGTCGGTGCCCCCTTTGCGCATCCTCTCAGCATCGGCAATGCATGGCCCATTTGATCCAATTGGCTTTCTATTAATTAATGAGGAAATAGGAGAAAGGAAATAAAGGAGAAATAACTGTTCACTACTTTCCTCGTTTCTTTTCTTCTCTCCTTAGAGGGTGTAAAAGGGGTTGTGGGGGAAAATAAGAGATAGAGTAAAAGACAGGCGAGGAGGGTATATCAATCAATATACGTATGTATGTACAATAAATACCTTATTCAGTTGTTGATTCATTCGGGGAACCTCTCGCTCGGCAGAGAGGCGAGCTTCGTTCCGCCCAAGACGTGGTGGTAATGCTTGTGTTGGTAGTGTTGGCAATGCTACCTGTATTGACGAAGACGGATCGTTTATGAGCGATTCGAATAACGGTAACCGGTTCCGTATCTTCTCGTCCCGCAGAAAATGCAACGGTCAGCAAAAAAAAAAAAAGAGTTTTACGAACATAATAAGAATAACGGGTAGAAACAAGCACATAAGCTCCATTCGGGGGGGGATTTTTTGGGAGGGAGGCGTAGCTACAGCCGCAACCAACATCCAACGCCAATCGCATAGTAGGCTCTCGTCAGTGACGATGATATAGACGGATGTTGTATATACTGTGCGCATCGCAAATTCCAGGGGAGGGGGAGGGGGGCAGCAGAGGGGCAGACAGATCTATTAGTGGGCTTCAGTGTGTCCACTGGGAAAGGGAGAAGAGAACCCCTCCCCTGGAGAGAAAGAGAAGAAAGTTCTGTGCCGTAAGAAATGTGCTGCTATGTAGCTAGGGAAGTATGTAGTATGGTAAGGATAAGGGGGAGGGGGGTACGATGGCTTGCAGAAGCCCAGATTTCACACCGACCTTTGTCGAATCCCCTGTCACCATGAGATGCCAAGTTGTGCCTTTTCCAATTACACTGTCATGCACCGACCGACAAAGCCCTGGAGGGGTCTTAATCTTTTTTTTTAATCTGACCAATTCAAAGATTCTGTCAGCTCTCAACCGACGAGGATTCAAAGGTAGATATATCTAGAGAAACAAAAAAAAATTAATTTTTTTTTTGAAAAGGTCAGTAAAAGAAAAGTGACGACGGGATACTTTATGCAGGCGACTCGGTATTCGAAATAAAGAATAAAAGAAGATCAGAGCAAGACACCAGAAGAACAAGCCAACAAGTGAATGAGTAGGTATGCTCTCTCTCAGGCCCCTGCGCGAGCTATTGTCGGCTCCAGGTCCCTAACTCGATGGAACTTCGCTCGCGTGAATAGAGCTTCCAGTACCTAGCTGCTATCTAGCCAGATAACTATCGTCACCGGGCTGTGGTGCTTTTGCGCGCAGTAAGTCTGTAGTTAATTCGTCGTACGCGCACTGTTCCTGTGTCTTGCTTCCGATCTGCTTCGCCAAGTCTGCTCGATCGCGTACTGTGGCGCCTGCACAAGATCCCGAATAGATGAAAACCTCGGAAAAGGCACTAACACGTAGAAATAGGTACGCAACAGGGCCTGGAAAGCAACGTCAGTACAGCGTTCTTTACTGGCATTATTTGCTGGCATCTGATTGATCGGTAGAGCGAGGACTAAGAGAGACCCCGGACATCACTGGCATCGGCTCTACCACTATCTTGGGTCGCTTGTGGTGTGTAGATGGCGCAATGCGCGTCGGTTTAAAGCAGGGGGGGTTCGGCCAGATATGCTCATGGGCGGGGATGGGAATAATACAATGACAACAATAACAAGGACAAGACTTGGACAAACATCAAAACTTCAGTGCTGCAACCACTTTTCAGTCATCTTTTCGTCTTTACGTACCTCTAATATCCCCCTTTCAGCCAGGCTCTACAGTGTCTGGTCCGGTTTCGCTGCCTTTTCCCCTTAGGAACGTACGTACGTTTGCTTGTGTGGGCGTGTGTATGTGTATATTCATATATAGGTATATATATAAATAAGTGTGGGTGTGTGTATGCGTGTGTGCCTTGGAGATATTCTGGTGAAGGGTTGTAGATATGCCAGACAAGGGGCAGGCAAGTCAAAAGGGTGTCCTGCTGCCGTAGGCCCGCGTTCTGGAGGCTGTAAAGATGGCTGGGATTTTCTGCAACCCGAACCGCGTAGTTCAACCAGATTGGACGGATAACGTATGCTCAAGATCTGAGGTTCAAGGGATTCTATATATCCCCGGAGGAACGAGCGCTTGGACACTTGAACGGGATGGCTTCTGATCGTACGAGAGAGACGTCGGCCTGGTAGGGAAAGTTGGGAGGCTTCAAGATGTCAAAGGCAGTGCCACAAGATGGTGCGTACGAGTGAAGCTAACTTCTCCAGATTCGCGACGAGAAGGGGTCAGGCGTCGGTCAGACTACGGAGTTTGATACTTCGAGAATAAGACGACAGAAACTCTGATAGGACTGACAAAAGAAGAAAGAAAGTGGGTATGATCTATTCCATCTTGGGTCTGGACAGTCAGGTTACGCAAGTTGACAAGTTTTAAGACAGCGGCTATGGGTGCATTTGTATGTTTGTAGGGAGCCCTGGGGCGCATTCGCTCGGTTTTATCGTGTAGGCTCAGTATCGCGCTGGCATATCGGTCCCGTGGAATTATGGGATCATCTGCGGGCTATGGGGAATGGTGTATAAACTAGACAAGGTTGAAGGGTGTAGTCCTATGAGTTAGTATCGACGCTTCAGCATACATATAATTAGACCTAGTCCTATGTAATAATAATATGTGCGGCGAAGAAAGTGCCTGGCATTTGGGGGTCGGTGTCGAGATGGAGTGTACCAGGCGAAGCCATATACTAAGTTCAAACTTCTACGGGTATCTTACTAGTATCTCAAGAGGCTAGAGCGTCAGATCGTCTGACTAGGTGTTGGCTATTCACAAGCAAGGTAAGGAAAAAGGGGGGAGAGGAGGGGGGGGTCCATTCGCGGCAGATCCCTCACTCTACTACCCAGGCTGTTTTACCTACCTTGCGTACAATCATTAGTCATAGGATAGGACCCGATATCCCTCTCATTATTCTGTAGTAGCTAGGGGTGGAGTGCTCGAAGAATTAGAAGATGCCGTCGATATTCCCTCTGAAGAACTATAGGTTTCACGTAGAAGCTGCGGTCATAGTATCTGGTTATTTCTCTCATAGGGACCGAGGGATGAACAATAGGCAGCCCTCCGGCCCCCTTTTTTTTCTTTGCCTCTTCCTGCTGCCATCGGCCATCGAGTACGTTCGGTATTCGCCAAGAGAGCAGCATACGCCAACTAAAGATACAGCGAGTGAAAAAGCCCCAGGGTTGTGATGGACACTTGGGAACTCCGTCTTCCATGCATCAGACCTGCAGCTTTCCTACCGTCAAGTGCCTCTACGAGACGCCACAAACACCCTTTGGTAATTAGGTAGGGATCTGCCTGGCCGAGGGGGTAACCCAGTCGTCGGGAGACTGCATGACATGCTTACAAGCGTCTGGTCGATTTCAATGTCACCGTCCGCCACTTCGATCAGATGTGCCTAGATGTCGTCGTCATATGCCATTGCCGATGCCCCTGATACTACCAATGTAGCTTGAAGGTATCATCTCCTAGCTCATCTCTGTTCATATCAGGTAAGTTGCATGTAATCAATAGCTTTTGCGGTGCCCGAAAAGGGGGAGGCGACGACCAACGGCGAGCAGAGGTTCCATGGCAATTTGTAAGATATGGGGTATGTTTATTTCAAGGCACGAGGGATTTACCTAGCGCTTCTGGTGAGGCGGATATCATCTCGCTTGCCCCTACCTCGTAGACCAACCAACGGTGTCGATGACCCTATCCAGGTCTAGGGGAGGGCGGCCGCCGGGACCACAGATACAATGACTACCTATCTTACTTTCGGTCCTATCTAATTCACGTACGTTTCCCACGAGTTGCATCTAGCTTCCGTGTCTCTACTAGCAGCATTTCTCGGCAACGACCGACCGACAGCGGCAAGGCTTGGCCGGCAGAGTTCTGGTAGGTCAGCCTGGCACGCTTGCTGGGTTAGATCCGCAAGGTACGCACGTAGCAGTGGATCATCTGAAGCCACCGATCTTCAGTGTTTCACCTTTGTTGACGATTCGAAGATTATCAAGCTTCGAACACGTGAGATACAAAAGTTTCTGTCAAGTCTATCGGCCGAGCGCCACCTCAACTGATGTCGTCTCCTGGACTCCTCTAGGTTAAGCTAAGCCTGTCGGGAGCAACATTTAAGCTGGCTACTAACGGGTGAGCCGGGATTATTTGGTTTCGGGCCCGTTGGCTCATCCTCATTTACACTTCCGAGCCTGAAGAGCGAGCATGCCTACTTCGACCCTGGTATACGGCTTGAGCATACCTAGTGGAATCTTCCCCGAACCTCAACGTATTAGGACTAACTGATCGTACAAGGATGAACTTGGTTCGTTGTCACCAGAGATCCCTAAACGCCAGCCAATCATGCTGTTGACTACCCGAGAATCAAGGTTGGGGTCCACGAGAGTTGATGGCAAGGATTCGGAGGACATAATATAGTATAGGCTGCTGTCATTCCAAGGAAGAGATGGTTTAGTATTGGAGACAACTCGTGTTGTCTGTCTGTATGCCTGTATGTCTGGCTGGCTGGCTGGCTGGCTACGTCTCTTGCTCCTGCTGTATGTTTAATATAGTCTTGATAATCCTTGAGAGCCGGACATGCCTCTCCCTCCCTCTTTCGAGCTTCCATGATTGCTCCGGCCGCCCGTGCAAGTTGCCGTCAAATTTGAAAACTCGCATATGTCCAGCTAACATGTTCATTATCAGACCTGCCAAATGGCCAGGTCGTCGAAGTGTTTCAGGTCACGACACTCTGGCACCGTTGGAAGATCCACCGCAGTGGTAAATGCCGCGATCCAGGCTCAGAATATCTACTACGGTCGTTTCGTCGTATTTTATTGCACCCCCACAAGCAGAGGTGCACCTTTATGATGTTGGATCACAACAGCTGCTGAGCTAGGGTTCCTGGGCACGACAACAAACTAATATCTTACACTATCCTTGGCTCGGACATTGTCGAGAACTCTGTCCTAAGTTATAGCACGGTATTTTCCTTTTACCTTCCAGACTAGCCAGGTTGTCTTCATGTTCATATTTCATCACGGCGACGCGGCATAAGTTACTAGTTTGGCGGAGCCCTCCCCCCCTCCCCCTACAACCCTAGAGTGAAGCCGTAGAGTGTAATATTGAATCGGGTCGGGCCGCTACTTCTAGTAAACTCGTCTATCTAGATTGAAGATGCCGTGATCATCGTCTGTCATGTCAATGCACCTTGCGATCACACAGAAGAAGCAGTATCACATCTGGCTCGATGGCTAGCAATAGTAGCGTCAAGCCCAACTTACCCAAAGCATACAACTTGCGCCTGAATAGGGACGGAAAGGTCGCGCAAGCCAGCCGTAAAGTCTGAGGCATGATTCCCAGATCTTGTGTGAGGTGATATATCACTAGTTCGTAAGCCCCAAGACCACAGGGACCTCCCCAAGGTGCATGCCACGAAAGGAGAGACCTTACTCAGGTCGACCAGAACGAGCGACAGAATAAGAAATGCCGGAGTCAGATAAGTAACTACCTGTCTGCCATGCAGAAAGCGAGTCAATGATCTGCATGTCACCTCGCTGCCGCAGGGGTAACACATGGTAACGGGCACGACCAAACAGACATGGTCGACCTACGGCTTGGTCTGTTTCTGGGGTAGAGAACTAGATGTATGAGACCACTGTTAACGACATCAGAATATAAACGCCAATATTAGCCGCGGCCTTCTTCAAGGAGGGTGAGTTTCTAGGGACCCAAGCCCTGGTTGCCACGATCTAGGTAGCATCGTCGTAGATAAACACCCCCCACCCCCCCTTCCTCTCTTCTGCCTCTCCAAACCGTCGATCACAAGGCGTCAAGCTTACCTATCTATCCACCTACATACCTACCATAAGTACTAAACAAAAATAGAATTTATCTATTTTATTTATTTGTTTCTTTTCTCCCCCCCTTTCCCCCCCTTGCCCCCTCCTCCCCTCCGGTTTCCTTCCTTGGTAAAAAAAGAAGGCTCCGCCAAAACTAGGATATGGGCTCAACACGTGTTTGGAATAAGCCGGCAGAGTTAGATCGCACTGTCCGTTTGCTTGAGGCGGGCAAATCTAGACCGGTCAAGACGCAGATATCATGTCATCTCAAAGTCGCTTGTTAAGTAGGGGAGTGGGAATGGCAAGGGTTGGCTAGCCACATCCAGTAGCCGCCCAATCAGACATGCGTGGGCCAGTGAACCCCCATGTCGTGCCAGGGTATTCCTTCGGCTTAAACGTGAGGTATGTATAACTACTTCTTGGTCCAAGCATCGTGTACTTCTACCGATATAGATAATTCCTGCACCGTAGGCGCTTCCGACAAGCTGGCACTTATACTGTATACAAACAAAATAGGAGCACATGAATACAACTACGAACATAAGATTCTATCCGGATATGTTTATGGCCCAGCAAAACAACGACCAGAATGTAGCAGACTAGATGCCGCTCAAAAAAAAAAAGTTGAAAGAAGGCAAGGCTGGGCAAAGTGTAAAACGAACGAACTTGGAATAAGACTGTAAAAAAGGAAAAGAAGGACATGATAGAGTACTATACATGCATCGTGCCATATGTTTCGAAAACAAACGAAGAATGCGACTTTAGGTTCATAGCTTGGTTACCGACCTACAAGCCTTTCCACACACCAGGCGTGATACCCGGTAGGCATTAATGTTTGGAAAAAAAAAGCCTTCAAGAAAATCCTCAGCGACTAAAGTAATGGGATTGCCAGTCCATATCGAAAGATCCCTTATTTATTGCCCATCATAAAATCCAAACCATTTTTCACGGAACCTTCCACGTCTGCTGGTTACAAAGATAGGTATAAGCAATCGAAGACTGAAAGCCAAAGCTAAGCATGTCCGGAATTTCCATCGGAATGTCAGTAAACAGGACTCTTTGTAGTGTGCAACACGGTGTGAACCCAATGCTGTGAAGATACGAGGCTGTTCCTTAATAGTTACGGAAGGGGGTTTTGGTTTAGGATGGAGGATGTTGGTTGGTGTTTTTTCTCCCCCTTAGGGGCCAGGGTAACATTAATACATACTAAACAGATGTCCGGGCAACTCAAGACTATCCTTTTACATAGATGTGCCATTAACAGATATTTATCATTTCTATCTAACGCTCATTAGAATCGCTCGAGCCTGTTAACTGCAAATGGTATCTCTTGTTGTCTTCCTTGGCTACTGTATCCTCACTCCCGGGCAGTCTGAAGGCAACTATTCACTATGAGCGTTTTTTACGACAACTGCAAGAGAGGATTAGATGGGATCAAAGGCCGACTGGTTTTCAAATATAATATTGTGACGTGTCATTGACATCCCATCATGCAGCGCTTTCATCTAGGGGTCATAACATCTCCATGCCGGCCGCGACCTCATAACCAAGTAGATAAAACGGTTGTTTTTAATATCATAATAGCTTCATGGTAAGAGCCTAGGTCCCGACCGAGAACCTCGGAGGGCTTAGACTATTCTGCTTTGAGTCATCTAGTCGATATCCATCCAGAGCATTTGCGAATAGCGACGATGAGAGGCAGCCTTGATCTGCACTCGTATGCAGCCACCCGCCATTCCATGGTAAGCATTACTCTTATCAGACGTAGCGTGTCGACTGCGACATGCTTCGATTTTGTCATTACTGGTTGTAACTTATCAATGGTGTGTCTGGATCACAGCTTAAGGAGTCTTTCTAGCTAGACCGAGGATTGTCACAAACATGTGTTTAGAAAGGATATCATCCATAATGCCGCTTCAGCTGAAATCACAAAAATAGCTCCCCGGCTAGACAAGTTTCGTGTCGAAGAACCGGTGCTAGACATTGTCTCTAGACCTACCTACGTCCTGTCCAGGCCCATCAGAATAGATGATAATTATGGCGTTCATTTACTTGCGACCAGTAACGAGAGGAGTGGCCGCTTGAGGCCTCTGTCACCTTGAAATTTGTTCACATATTAACTTAGCAGATACTAAGCAGAGGCTACGTTGGCATATAGAAGTACTACATTTCTTCCTTCTCCAGCCTCACGCAAGGTTTACTAACTAAAGCATTGTTGTTTTACCATATAGACAAGTCACATCCCTGGGGCCAGGCCCCCCCGGGGGGTTCGCCCCTGGTCCTCAAGCAACTATCATCAGGAATATAATGATACAATGGCTACCATTTAAGGACCGCTGGATGAAAGTAAGTATGGAGTAGTATTTTATGCAAGCCGTCGCACAGAGGGGGGGGGCCTTACCCGAGGGTATGCTCTCCAGTCACCTACATGAAAAAAGCCGCTCCGACGAGCACCTCCTTATTTAGATTACCATTGTAGCCTCAGAAAACTGAAAGATGTGGCCAATAAAAGACCATGATTTAACCAACTGCCGCCGGGTTAGCACTTTGCTAGGCTATGTATCGGATCCGTCCGCCATAGATCGACAGCAACAATTACAGCAGCCAGGAGGCAACACAAAAAAGGGAAAATAAAATTAAAAAAAATCGAAACTTCTCTACATTGAGTGCTAGTACGGGGTACTTCAGCTCTACTCATCCATGCTCCGGGATATTCCATTCCTTCTACTTTCGCCCGCAGATTCTGAGTCTCAGGAAAATGAAATCCTTTCCTGACCCAGAGTGTCGGGTCCGCTCACTACATATACGGGACACCTGAGATGCATCCTCGCCATACATCTGCCGAGAGGAGTGGCCAGGGAGGTATGATCATTCCGTATGACCCAGGATTTCATTCTTCCTTTGAGTTTCTGTACGTTGATCAAGCCCCCTATTTGCGTCGAAGTTAGTGTGTACGCAGCGTCTGAGTTTCCGCATTTGTTCGCTTGTCATTTCCAGATTTGGCCCCGCGAGATTCATATTATTTGCCAGCCTCTCTTCTTTGACTTCTAAACCAGTTATATCGTGGCCTATAATCGTTGACCTGTGCTGTTTCTAGTCCCTGCTGTGGCACTTATTAGATCTATCCGGGCTGATTATACGCATCAGGGGACGAGGTGTTCTCCGCCCTCGACGGTATTGTCCGACAGAAACGATTATGCTCCTACTTCCCCCTCTCTTCCTTCTCACACGACGCGCATACGAGACATAGCCGATGTAGGAACTGAGTTATGGAAGGAAAAGGAGGCGAGAACGAGCAAGACAAAGACAAAGAGACAGAGAGAGAGAGAAAGAGAGAGATGGTCGGTGTAATCTTTTGAGCGTAGATCTAGAGATCCTGGTAGCTCTTGCAGACAAATTCAAATGCCGAGTGGGAATTAACATATCTGCATCTTATTGCTCTTCTGTAACGTGGTACCGAACTTGCTTTCGTCACTGCTAGGCAAATAATCTCTCTGGCTATTCCCATGGCTACGAAACAGCCTCTCTTGGTCACTACATCTGTCGGTACCGAGATACATCAATTGTCTTTGTGGCAGAGTCGATCGAATACTCATGGGTCGATGAGGCTCTTATTCTCCTCTATGCACTGCCTCTCTTTAGAGAGGACCTAACGTGAACAATTCGGCCCGCAATACTTCATGAGAAAACTTATTTGCATGGCGCCAGCTAGCGACGCATCTTTCCGATGACTAAAATCCTGTTTCTTGCACGAGGCAGCGCCCCCGGAGGTGGCAAAGAATCGGCATCTGAGGGCCAACAGGGCTTTTGCGTTGGCCATCCTCCTGACCCTCCCTCCCTTACATTGTACCTGTCTGGCGTCCACGTTCATCAACAAGAGACTCCACCTCTCGCGGGAAGAAGATATGCAGTTCGCGAAGTCCCGTCAGGCATCTAACGCTGCAGCTCCAGGCGAACGATGGGTGCGGCCTGCGAGAATGACCCCTGAGGCCAAGCTTGTCTAGATTGTACCCCTACTTCACCTTCACATCGGTGTGCCCGTCCTTTCAACAAAGAAGTTGGTGGGCAATGAGATCGGAAAATTGTCCTGATTACTATTCAGCACGTCGCGATGCCCAACCTCTCCATCTGTTGGGCGCCAAATGCCGTCATTATATTTTCTGTCGGGCGTGCTCGAGCATGAGTCTACTCAGTAAGTTCTTCTTGTTGATGTTATGAGCGGAAGGGGTAGCAAGATGGGTTCACACTTGCAGCATCACGCAACACGTTGTTAGCCCGCACCGGCACATCCCTTACGATCTAATGTAACTTTATCGAATAGCCATCCATCGTAGCATCCGTTACGCTGTCCGTGATTCTGTCTACTATACCGCCTTTGATCATAAGCCCTATGGTAAAGGAGATTCGAGGATAACTCTGCCTAGCCCCCCTTCACCCCCCCTTTAAACCCCTCCTTGTTCAGAGTACTAAGTGCTACGAGGGAGCCATCAGCTATATTGCATCAGAAGCTACAGGATACCGTTGCACTCGAATTTTACCAGAAGGACAAAGATCTTTATGTTGCATTCATGGTAATCTCGCGCGTAGCTTATGCAGATTGTAATTTGTAAGAGTCCTTGATTGCTTACCCCCTAGCCCCTAAGTAGTGTGTACTGACTACAGTATCGCTGTGGGCAAACCATTCGGCCCAGAGTTTGTTCTGTTGCTCATATGACGTTTCCCATGCTCTTGAACATTGTTTGTGCGAAGAAAACGGCATAATCCGTGCCTGATTGTGATATTCGAACTCCTTATTCCGGTTCTCCCTTGCATGGTGGCATCGCCCAAGAACACTACCTACCGTTCGTCCCCCAAGCACAGACGCCACCACTAGTCTGGGGAAAACGCTTCCTGGTAGAACCCCAGGCTAGAGATACTCATCCTCCTTGGAATTTCTTGAAGGTGGCCAGTCAATGCTAAGGTATATGTTTTATTCTACCATAATGAACTTTCGAGGTGCTGTCGCTTACCATGAACTAACAGGTTCGTGCTGGCCTCTATTCTCCTTCGTCGCATTACCAACACTTTATACCCTCCACGCAACCAATGCCCAATAATACATCGATTTCTATCCCCGAATCGACTTTGCCACTAGTACCCGATCCTATATCTGCCGCTGATGTCGCAGCCCGCGTGGATATCAAATACAGAAATAAGATAGCAAGTAATAGCCCAATCTTGAGGTCGATATATATAATGAAGACACATTCAAGTTGATGGATATTAGCGGGGGCATCAATATTACTCCATGTTGCGGAGTAGGTATACTAGAGACTTGCTACTGGCCTTCGAACACCGTAACGAGAATTAGTCTATAGTCGTATCCACGCATGGATAATAGTCCTTGCACAACTGAGTAGATCACAACATGTTTCTATGCTGCTAAACAATGTGTGTATACTATCTTCGTAGAGACTCGACACTGTTAATAGCGATGGAAATGCTTGTGATGAAGAAACAGTAAACCGTAAAATGCTGTATATTCGAGGAACTTAGAGTTCTCAGCAGATGATTATGGTCCACACTCAAACGATCTACTTCGTGAAAAAAAAATTCTCTTCTTTCAGGGAAAATTATACTTTCCGCCCTCTCTAAAGAGGTTAATCATAGTATAGGACACCTTTCTACTTGATACCCCATAGTCATAGTATACTAGTAACGGTGAAATAGGAGTAGAGGCAAGGTTGATAGCTAGAATAAGGATCGGAGTTGAAGTACCAGTTTACCATATAAGGGCCTTGAAAGAAGGTTCTACGTAGTTAGCCAGTTGAATTTGATGCTCAGATCATCCAAAGTAATACCATGACCGTTGGACTAGCCATCCGCTGGTTCAAAGTCTGGGATAGCTGTACGCCTTTACTTATTGTACCTTCCACTTCGTACCTTCGATTTTGGAAAGAATACTGGCTAATTGATTTGCCTTAATGTTGGATACTTCTCAACGCCAGAGAGCATACATTGTATGATTCAATCGTCAAGGGATCACACTGCCATAGGCTTTTATCACGTATGTAACAAGCCGTTCTCTATAACCTAATGGTACTCTAATAGGAAATAATGTCATCAGCAATAAAACTAGGATCTTCCATTAATTCTGCTTGTTTTGGAGCTAGGGAGAGCACGTAATCATCTATCTAGAGATCCTACTCTATAGACACTATTATTATGTCGATGAGATTTTATTTCACTGCTTCTATTAGCATGATATTAATCCCGCTCAAGCAGTCCATAGCCAGCGTTATAGTAGAAAGTAAGCCCGCAGACCTTGGTTTAATTGCTACGGCAAAGACTATTCCTTATGGGGGGAGCTACGAACACCCCAATTCTCTATCTCGCTCGTGGGTATCGCTTTTTGGTCTTCAAGCAGTCAATGAGAAACCTACTCACTGGCAGCTCCGTTTCTGCCCTACATGTGCTTACTTCTTTCAGGAGGTTATCCTGATAAGCAAAGATGCCCTAAAGTAACGGGCACTATACGGCGATGCTGCTTTTCCTCCATTCTACTCTACTTAATCTATTCCAGACGAGTTGAGACCCTATTCGTGCCCAACAACAAACAATGCCGCCCCGAGTTGCTTGTATCGCGAAGATCACTCCTGCAGTCAGAACCTTTGTCTATCATCGATGTGGCCACGAAATTGGATGCGCTGTATGTACGTAAAAGTTACAAGGACACCTCCCATAGTCCGACTTTCGGCGTCATCTCAGTTGGTCTTCAGATGTACGTATCTATTGCGGCCCGAAAGCATGATGATACGGACGCCACAAAATCATAGCTTCTATTTATCCTAGAGAAGAAACGACCAAAGCAAGACAAAACAGCGAGACAACTCCCCTCCCCCCCCAAGCCCAGCGTCGGAGCCTCTCACGCCCAACCAGGCTGGACAGGCAGCGCCATAGGTAGACCGTCGACCTACCTACCGTCGACTAGTCCATCTAGCGTCAGTCAGCCTTTCCGGTCCTATCGTTTCGGTGAAGGCAGACATGCCAAGAACTTTGGCTGAAGTGTCAAGGTTTTGGATATTGTGCCGATGCAGAAATTGAAGTACACAAAACGATACTTTGCGGAATTACCTTCCTATAGAGGGCACCCGGGTCCTTGCGCGGACTGCTTCCGTTCCCACTAGTCGAGTATCATCACCAGATCCCCGAGCACAAGACAGCTGCTGGTTAATGACATTGCATACCAAAGCCACGTCAGCATCGCAGCAACAACCCAATCGCAGGTAGAATCACGGCCATGCCAGGCTTTCCGAGCCGAATTCTTCCTTCATAAGCGTACTCCTCTATGCTCGGCCAACCTGATTATGCCAAAAGGGGCCTCCTAGATAATGGTAATTCGGTCCTCTTGTGGAGTATCTTGGTAGAGTATATCTACCGTTACTACTAGTTACGGCGGCTTCCGACTAGGTCGGGGTAGTACTAGATGCTCCTGTATCTTCAGACCTCTGCTCCAGTTATGTCAAGAACCACTACCTCTATTCAGAATGTGATATGCCCTATAGATAATTTTCTAGGCCTGTGAGGACCCATTATGATGTTGCCTAGAAGGAAGTGTTGACAGTAAACAGCTGGCTATTACATTCCATCAAGCTTTACAAGTGCTTCTGGTCGTCTTAAGGTAGTTTTTCACTGCCCATCTCTATATAGGCCTAGGCTACATGAATTCTTTTCCTGTTATGATGAGGCGGGACCGTGCAAAGCACTTAGGGGTAGCATAGACAAGATCCATACAAGGAGACTACGAGCCCTACTAGCCTCAGTTCTCCATGTGATATGCGTTGAAGGAGGGTGCTTTCAATTTTAACTTATGAAGTGCTGTAGAGAGTGATAACGAAATAAAGCCAGAAGCCATTGACGCCAAAAGGGTTGATGATACTACGACTTATGAATAGAGTTTCTAAACGTCTAGACTCATACTAAAGTTAGTATTGGCACGATCATCACACCTAGTTAAATAATCACACTTGCATACTTCTGAAGCATCGTAACATAAGAAATCTTCAAACTCGCCTAGTTTTTCAACACACGGCAAGATAGACACATTTTCTATCCATACCTGTCTACATCCTCTACTACTATTTGAAGTCCCTTGCGTTTGGTTATTGGTCCATATTCCAGAAACGTCCAAGATGACTTCGATGCCTATAGGAGTAAGATTACAGCATCTACTGTGTTAGGATAGGTATACCAGATCTAGCAGTACATGGAGGAACATACCTCACAGGAGAACGAAGGGAATGCTGTAGGTATAAGTACCGATATCGCAGGGCAGTTGTTGTTCTATCCTCCTGCTCAACAACATCGTGTTCACCTAATCTTAAGTTCTTGCAAGGGGCCCCATAACACTAAATATTGCTCATATGTCATGGAAGCATCTTTCGAGTCTAGCCCAGAGAGATGAAATGATTACAACTCCTAGAAACCGATAATGGAGGATGCTTCAAGCGAATATATAGAATGGACCAAGAACACGAACACGGTATAGGAATATATTAAACGATTATTAGAGGAATTAGGACTATCTTAATACCAGCTACCGTGCCGAATGCCTGCCTGTTAATAGTCCCTTTGCCCCCTAAGGGACCCGGATCATATTGTGCCTTCGTGGTTCATCTTGCAACCACACGATGTGATAGCAAGGCACTTGATAACCGAGATCAGCATTAGCTAGTACTTTGTTAACATCAAAACCTTCCTGAGAACTCTAAACCAGGTCTGAATGTGCGTGTCTTTCTATAAATGTCCCGGCAGTCCTCGTATAAGCAAGTAGACTAACACGATAAGAATACTCGCGTACAGATACTTACTTTCACGATTAGAATCAAAGCATGGTATGTATACTCAGTCTCCTATTTCCTAGATAACCTTGTATTAACTGCCTACCATGCTTCAGGGTTGCTGTTTTGATATGAAACAGCGTTATATTTGAGAATGCGGCGGCCTCTATCTTCCATCATAATCTACCTACTATGGAACTTAGGTCATTGTGTCTATGAGTATGGATGAAAAGATCGAACTCCATACCAATCCCTTTTCGGCTTCTGGATAGATCTACTCCACGTAGTATCGGACTCTTTAGTTACACCTTTTTATTTTTAACAATTTCCCTGCTCTTAACTATAAGAGTCATTCATGTAAGATATCATTGTGGCTCATTTCAGAAACCCGGTTCAAAATAGGAGAATAGGAGTCGATGACTCTTCATGAGTGAATTCCTTGCTGCTGATCGCAGGGAGTCCCGTTCTATTCCAAACACCTCTGTAAGACCACCATGAGCACGTGTTAAGAAACGGTAGGCAGTTTGAACCCGTGGACGAGATGAACCCCTAAGAGAAGTGCAAGAGAGCCCTCACTTCTCAGTGTCCAGCCTTCGAGCTCTTAAGCAAGGTGTGAAATAAGCATCATGTCGAGGTCGATGTATCTTGAAGCTATTTGTGTAAGTTTTGGTCAAATTGAAACATGAAGTGCACATACTCTCTCTACTAACACCAAACAGCGAGCTTCGCGGTGCCTGTAGCTATGATATCACAAGTTTATTATACGAGTGAACTTGGGAGCTAACAAAGCAGGTAGGAAACAGGCTATTTATATGTACGATGCCCTTTTATATCATCTCCAGCTGACGCCAAATAACTTGAATTTTTTGGCATCACCACTGGAGCCCTTCGTATCTGCGTTCTCCAGATATAGTCTCTGGTGACCTTTGACATCAACGAAGAAGTACTTGTACTCAAATTCTCGATGTCCAGCGTTCCTGATTAGATGAACATATACAGAACCATTGTTCAATGGGCCTTCGACCTGGGGAATGTTAGAAAGGCTAAGATCTCGAAGTGTGAAAGTAAGGGTGCCGGCTATACTTACGTAGAAATGCATTACTAGATGCTCATTTCCTTGAGCATCAGTCTTTAGGGTAGACCTGAGACAAAGTCAATTGGGTTGTCTCGGTTCAATCAAGTCTGTCCATGCTAAGAGCTTACGCGATTGGCCTGGCACGACGCCATTTGTTCATCGTCTCATCACCATGGGCCGTGATTTTGCTGCTCTCGCCTAGGAGTGCCAAACAATCGGGATCTTTCTTAATTCTATCGACGGCACGGTTGAAATATGCCGTCTTGCTCTCGGGCGAAAATACATCCTGGTAGAGGAAGTACCCGACGCCTCCCTTTTTGAACAACCTGTCAGTTAGCACAACGTAATGGCGTATGGGTTGCTGCTATGGGCTGCGAGTACCGTCAAAACGATGCCGAGTATTACCAAGCCAAAGTTGAAAGACTGTTGCGTAGCGCGAGACGCCTTCTCGCCAATGGAGAGCTCATTCCACGGGACAAAGCCAGTGTCATTGAAGGGAGTCACCGCTCTTCTCTTGGAGGAATTGGGGCCCTTCGCACTCGTTGTATGCTGGGTTGCATAACCTCGAGGCATGAGAATAGCCTGAATAGGCCGTAGCTGGGGAACGAGACTTGTAGCGCCCAAGGGCCGAATCAGAGGCTTCATGATGATGGTAAGAAGAGGTCCATCTGGGCGAGTTCCACATCGATTCTCGGTTGTCGGGAGTGGATGTAGTGTAGTGTAGTGGGAAAGAAGAGGCAGCAAGGTCTAAGGTGTGGAGTCGGTTCCAATTATGTTGAACTGGAGCTTGGAAGAAGCTTTAGAAGCCTTTTTTTTGCGATAGCGATTACCTAAGCTGCTAAGGCTAGGTACATACGTAGGTAGATTGAAATGTGGGGCCAGATGCTAAGCATCCCTATGCACTAGCCCCCTTCTGGCTTAGCTGCTGCCCTGCCCCGATTGTCATTCTTTCAAGACCAAGTTGTGGTTTTGACTAAATCTGGCCGAATCTAATCAATCCCCTTCTCTCCTGAACCTACGAGCACCACGACAACCCTCCCATCCTCGCTCGCTCGCCCCCTCGCCCCAAGGCTTTCTCAGAGCGAACCACTCACGTACGAACATCCGGACAACACAAACTCATTATCGCAGCAGCTACGAGATCGATCCAGTCGCCAAAATCAAGATGAGCGCGCTTGCGACCAAGCAACAGTCCCAGAAGATCTTCGAGAAATTGAAGACGAAGCCGGCCAACAAGGTGAGCCATATTGCCTTCCCCGGCCTGCATGATATGATGACTGGTTGACTGGACTGGGTGACTGGGTGACTGGGTGACTGACCTCGCCTTGATGTACCTAGCTATGCTTCGACTGTGGACAGAAGAACCCGACATGGACATCGGTGCCTTTCGGTATCTACCTGTGTCTCGACTGCTCCTCGAACCACCGGAATTTAGGTGTTCACATCTCCTTTGTCCGGTCCACCAACCTTGACCGTATGCCGCACTCCCCTCCTATTCACACGCTGTCCTGTCGGATATGCAGTGCTAATACAACATGCAGAATGGCAATGGGACCAGCTTCGTGTGATGAAGGTCGGCGGAAACGAGTCTGCGACCAAATTCTTCCGGTCGAATGGAGGCAGTGCGGCACTGGCGAGCAAGGACCCCAAGACTAAATACCAGTCCCCCGTAGCCACGAAATACAAAGAGGAGTTGAAGAAGCGGGCTGCACGCGACGCCATAGAGTGAGCAATTCCTCTCCTACTTCCCCTGCTTCTCCTATTTCCACCCTCACAGGAACCACTAGACAGGCAGCACTAACCATTACGTTTCAGATTCCCCGAGGAGGTTGTTGTCACGGACGTTGCCGGCGATGCCGAAGGTTCAGCCACACCCTCTAGCGAACCAAACGACGACTTCTTTTCGTCTTGGGATAAGCCTTCTATCAAGAGGCCCACACCGCCCGTCTCGCGAACCGGCACCCCTCCGGTGGTCGGACGAACTCCGTCTCCTTTCCTGAACGCCGGTGCCAACGGCAAGGACATCTCGAGATCCGCATCACCGCTCTCTAAATCTGACTCCGCTACCGAGGCCAAACCTGCCGCCAGCCGAATCACCACCTCCGCCGCGCTTCGAAAGACGAACACCACAGGTCCGCGCAAGGCCAACGTTCTAGGCGCAAAGAAAACCACGAAGCTCGGCGCCAAGAAGGTCACGGGCGGTGATGTCATCGACTTCGACGAGGCCGAGAGGAAGGCGAAGGAAGAGGCAGAGCGGATTGAGAAACTGGGCTATGATCCCGAAGCTGAGGAAGCTGAGGCAAAGAAGGTGGCCGCTCCCGTCAAGTCTGAAGCCTCCAATGTCATTTCTCCTTCACCCTCAAGCCCGCGCGCTTACGGCTCCGGCCACACTCGCGAGAAGTCGGCTGCCGAGGTCGAGCGTCTGGGCATGGGATTCGGAAGACTTGGCTTCGGCCAGGTCGGTGGTAGCAAGCCCGCTGCCGCTACTGCTGCCAAGAAGAATGCTGGCGGCTTCGGTTCGGTCGGCCCTGTCAAGGCGGCCCCCGAAGGTAAAGCACCCCCCCCCCCTGTGCTATTTTCTTCTGCATGGAAAAGTCGTACTAATTTATATCAGAGGATGAGGAGCGCTATGCGCGATCCAAGTTTGGCAACCAGAAGGGCATTTCGTCGGACGAGTTCTTCGGTAAAGGTGCATTCGACCCCAACGCCCAGGCTGAAGCGAAAACACGGCTTCAAGGCTTCGAAGGGGCCACGGCCATCTCTTCGAACGCATACTTTGGTCGGCCTGAGGAAGAGGACTCTGCCGAGGACTACGGCGATCTCGAGACGGCAGCTAAAGATTTCATCCGCAAATTCGGGATTACTGCGGGCGATGACTTGGATAACCTGACCAGCGCGCTAGGCGAGGGCGCCACGAGATTGCAGGGCGCCATCCGGAACTACCTCAACAGCTAAACCAGCTAGCTGGCTTCTAACAGCTCGGTGATCTACGGCCTTTGGAGCATGGGGAGTAACGTATAATATATCTACAATGTAAGAGACGAGGGAAGTGATCGGGGGCCAGGTTCCTGTATCTCGTGCGCATGCCAGGAACTGTCAAGGACTTGGGCGTCATCGGACCTGGTACGAAGAGGGAGAGCAGATTGACGCCGAGTAAACGACGAAACAAATATGAGATGAAAAAAGACGATGATACGACGTGTAAAGGGAGAAGGAGAATCGGGAGGTATACCATAAAATAGACCCTTTTACGGCGGTGACCGACTAACATAACTAAATATGACTACTTACATCACATACCGCTGTAATAAGAAAAAAAAGATAAACTGAATGCAATATATATAAACATGATATAGACTCGGATAGAAAACACTCATCTGTGGAGTTGCTACTGTTGTCGTAGTCAGTTGTAGTGAGACACTGAAGGGAGAGAAAAAAAAAGGGGGGGGGAGGAAATTTGTAGTATCACATGGTATCATTAAACATAATTATTTCCCTCCTCCTTCTTTCAGTATTGATGCATACTCAATCATACATGACATTCATCTATCCTACGGCGTGTATGCTACCCTAAATTTTTTTTCTGTTCTCTTTTTTATTGCCATGCTCATATATATATTGATTCCTAGGTACCTATCTGTCGAGTATTTAGTATCATACCAGAAAATAAGTAGTGAGTGACAAAAGAAGAAACAAAATTTATTTTTTTGCTTGTCTGGAGATGCACGAGGAAAATCAAACCGGTCTATGTATTTAAGTTATTACCAAAACGTTTTTTATATCCCTTTTTTTTCTCTTATCCTTTCCCTCGAGGTCCCGTCAGAATCTCTCCCTCTTTTTTTGTTTTGTTTTGTTTTACCAGACCCTTCCAAGATAAAAGCCAGGTTAACAACATGTAAAAGTTTTCAAGCTTGTCTTTTATGTCGCAAGATACTCATTCCCTACAACCGCCCAGCAAATCTCTCAAGTCTAACCCGATACCGTACTCTCGCACCTCTATCTCTTTCTCTGTCGGTCTGTCTGATCTTTCCATGTCGCGATGAACATGATACCTTGCCAACCCCCACATATATCTGTTTCTTGCCATTGGGAACACCCTCCCCCCAAATTACCGTGCATTTAGACAAGGAAACTGGAAAGATACCACAACACCATCTTCTCTAGGGATAACAAAGCAAAAAAAAAAAAAAACCAAGAGGCAGTTTTAACTAAAGGCTAGTCGGGTTTTGAACTCCTCAAACCTCTCATCGATACGGACTCCGTTCCACGTTTCCCTGCCTTCTTCGTCCTTACCCAGCGTCGGCACACCAACCTGCTCGATGGCAAAACTAGCCGCAACACTGCCCCAGGCGGCCGCCTCTTCTAGTGTCTTACCCCGTGCGAGAGCGACAGCTAGGCCGCCCAAGAACGTGTTGCCACCGCCGGTCGGGTCGACGACCTTATCGGGATCGGTGTGATAGGCGGGGATCCAGCGCTCGACACCCGGGTCGACTTCGATTTCCTCCCGGGCGATCATGCCCTCGGGGTCCTGGAGCAGACCGGCAAACAGAGCCTCCATGTCCGTGTCCGGCTGCAGACCCCCGTGGATCAGCGCAGACGGCTTCTTCCGTTGCGGCTTACTCCGCGCCTTCCGCTTTCGGCCGCCGTTCCGCGCTAGGTAGCACCCTTTCTCTCCCGCCCTTACGACAATGGAGAAGGATTGCAGAGGCATGGATCCGAGCAGTTGCTCACAAGCGCGCTCAATGGCCTTGGTACTGATCTCTCCGGTTTCCGGCTCGAGTCCCGAGTCTCCCATGAAGCCTGCTAATTCCGAGTGGTTCGGACTGATGACATCGATGAAAGGGAGGGTGTTTGTACAGTTGAGGAGCTCATCTGGTGTGCAGAGGTCGGGCACAGGCTCCCAGACGAAGATGGGCTTGGGAAGACTGTTGCCATCAGGGGTAGATAGTCTATTCCTCTTGTACTTAATCTCAGTAACAAGCTCTCTGCATCTTGTGGGTGAGCAAATGAGGTGGAAGGCTTTTGATGTCAGAAGTTCCGGGGTAAGGTCCTCGGCAGTGAGCCGCTTCTTGGGAGTTGTGTAACGAAAGGCCCGGTTCTGATGTTCATCGTAGCCATTCCAGCCGCGCGTGGTCAGTCGCTCCGGGTCATCACGGAGCGACACAGAGGTGCTCCATGTGGAGATTAACTGCTCTAGTGCCTCTGGGAAATCAGATCCCTTATCGATGATCCACCCAACCGAGTTAGATAGGGGTGGAGGCGAAAGGAGGCGGGCTCCGAGGGCGGAAAAGGAGCCAGCACCGCCGAGAATGTCCTTTACCGGCGGTGTGGGAGGAAGATACTCGATATCGTCTTGAGGCTTTCGTGTCAGCAAGGTTGATTTCTACATAAAAAAAGGCATAACAATATACTGGACTCATCGTGGGGCTGTAATGATGCAGATGCATACTCCACCTTCGGGGAGGAAGAAGAGGCGGGTATGGGTATGGGTATGGGTATGGCCATAGACAGGCAAATCGTGATCACAGGAAGGTTATGTAGAGAGTGTCGATCCTCTCCGGGTATGCTATTTTCATCTCACCTGATATGTGATCTCCCAGCGTACATGATCCAATACATGAAAGCATGGTGGCTGATCGACCACCGAGGAGAAGATGTACTGTAGCCGGTAGAGGCTATTGGGGGACAGGGCACATAATGAACTGAGCAGTGTTTGGATCGGGAGGCCAAGAGAGGGTGGAACAATTAAATAAAAATAGCATAAAGAAAACAGAGAGATCTCTTACCGATTATGAACATGCCGAGGGTGACAAAATCAATGCTTTGCGGCTCTGGGTCTGACTCCAAAACAATCGTGGCAGTGGTGTTCTCCTTGTCGGTGCCGGGCTTGGAGTTGGCAGTGGACTCGGGGATGGCCATGGTGATATCTGAACGTGTGAAAAGCGCGACAGGAACAACACAGCTTGGGGGTCATATAACGACATATACAGACTCATACGACGCCGGAGTGGAGATACTTGGGCTCGGGCTGCTCTGATGCCAAAAAAAGATATTAGGTAGTAAGAGGTATGCAAGAGGGACAATGAACGGGCCAACCACAGGCAACTGGGGTGAGCTTTTCCCTATGGAACAAGCCACTGGGAGGAAACAGGATCCAAAGAAAGCTTGGATGAAGCTGCAGGTCCTAAGGTTAGGGAAATGTAGATAGTTGCATGAATGAATCAAGGCTATTATTACCTAGGTTCAAATAACAGGCTGACCGACTAATTGACTTTAGGTGAGTGAGCCTTGTTTGTCGTTATTAATGTATAAATACCTTAGTATTATATTATTATTTGAGTCTGGTATGGGTAAAGGTAATGGGGTTTGGGTTTGGGTAATGGATATTGGGGGGGGGGGAGGTTATTGATGTAGTGTAGCCGATTGGAGAAGTACAGACAGATAGATATCAAATGTAGCACGATAAACAAGACAAGTTATGACAAGTTGTTGTTCACCGGTGGTTAGGTAAGTAATAACAGCAATTATTAGTGAAGATTGCCCTGATACTAAACAGGGATCTACCTAGGTAGGCAGGCAGATAGGTTAGCTACCTACCTACCTACCTACCAACCTAGTATGTATGTACACGTATTTCGTCTGTTTTGGCATGTCAGGTTAGGTACCTACAATGATGGAAAGACCTCCGAAAGAAAATAAGAAAAGAAAAAAAAAAAGAGTTTCGACTTAAAACGAATAGGGTAAACAGGGGTAGGGTCTAGTGGGGAGGTTTTCCCATGGATCGAACCACCAGACCTATCAGAAGATGTTGCATCGGTTTCTTGGGTCCGTCAGAACATTGAAGTCTGCGTCTCGAATGTTGGCATCGTTATGGTTGTAGTGTAGTGTACCTAGTGTACCTAGATCGTGCATCGTCAATTGTGCCTTGCATTATTATACTAAGGTTACTAGGTAGTATGTACTACTTATCACTATTATTCTCTACCATTTACAAGCAACTTCAACTTCAACTCTAATATTTAATTATTACCTCAATATGCACCGAGCATCAAGATCATTAATACATTTCTGTCTTTGTGAGCAACATCAGTAATCCAAACGACTTTGATATACCTAACCTACTAGGTCAATACATAAAGACTATGTATATTAGGTATACATAGGTACATGCATATTTATTCAAAGGCTGCAGCTTTGTATGTATGTACAGTGGGGTGAAATAAGTGTCGTCCAATTTTTTGTTTTCATTACCTTTTAAGTTCAGTAGCACTAAAAACCTTAATTATTAAATATAAAAATCAACTAAAAATATATTAATAAAATTTAATAATTAAAAAATAATTACTAATTAACAGTATATTTTTAACTATTTTATTTATTTTATTATAAATGTTTAAAAATTTTACTTTTTTTTTCTTTTTCTTTTACCCCGCATTACTACGCTATAGCTGCGCTATAACCCACTATAATAAAAATTTACTATTATTTTTTCTTTTATATTTAATTCTTTATAATAAATTAACATAAAATAAAAAAATTATAAATTTAATTTTATAAATTAATTTTATTATTAAATTATATATATAACTTAAAAGTTTAAATATAACGTTAAACCTCGACTTTTTATAATTTTTTAAAAATAAAGGGTTTTTAAGTAATATTGCGGCGGGAAAAATTGGACGACACTTATTTCACCTCACTGAGGTACATACCTTGTGTACCACTTCTGTGCCCCGCCTTTTTTATTATTATTGACCGACTCTCAACTTCCCCGTCCCCTGACCCAAGCTTGGGAATACCAGACTTACCTAACAACCCAACCTGCATTATCCATTATCCATTATCCATTTACCAGTAACCATTACTTACACATTACCCATTGCTAAGTTGCTCGGTACTATAAAACGACATTGCTTGCGACTGCTCGCACCGCCCAACTGCCATAATGGCACAACAGAACAACATGCATAACCTGGTCACCCTCATCAAGCGGTACGTCTCTGTTCCTTTCCCTCCTCTTTTCCCCCTTATCCTCTCCCCTCATCCTCCCCCCTCCATCTACTAACTCTCCTCCTCGTGTGCTAGCCTAGAAGCCGCCACGACGAGGCTCGAGGACATCGCCTCCTCCACCATAGAGCTCCCCCAGGCCGTCCCAGCGTTGAGCCAATCTATTCCCTCGGGCGCCGATATTCCCGCCCCTCCTCCCGTCTCGACTTCTCTGCCCTCCGTCCCGCAAACCATCCCCGAAGAGTCCCTTCCCGAGTCCATCGAGGAGTTCGACGCCTTCATAAGCCAATCTGTCGATCGCTATGTGAAGGCGAGCAACAAACTGGGCGGCCTAATCGCCGAGCAGGCCGCCAAGGTTCTCGATGGCTTCAACCAGCAGCGCCGCTTTCTGCTGATCTCCACCAGGGCCAAGAAGCCGGATATAGCTGGTGCTGAAATGGCTGTTTACCAGGAGCTCCTGAAACCCATAAATGAGGCTCTCATGGCTGTCGGTAGTATCAAGGATGCCAACCGCGGGTCATCCGAGTTTGCGCAGCTCAGTGCCGTCGCCGAGGGCATCATGGTGCTCGCCTGGGTCACTGTGGACAACCGGCCGTTCAAGCATGTCGAAGAGTCGCTAGGATCTGCCCAGTTCTTCGGCAACCGAGTATTGAAGGAGTTCAAGGACAAGTAAGATACCGTCACCCTGAAAACAACGCCTGTCAGGAGGAATGGCTTATTAATGCGTATTTGCAGGGACCCGGACCAGGTCGAATGGATTCAAGCCTTCTACCAAGTATTCCGCGATCTCGCCGAATACGTCAAGCAGTACTTCCCTCAAGGAATCCCTTGGAACATCAAGGGCGAGTCAGCCGCCGAGGTCGCCAGGACGATACCCGCGCCCGGCTCCTCTAATGCGGCGCCACCTTCCCCCCCAGGCACTGCTGGCGGTGCCCCTCCACCCCCGCCTCCGCCTCCTGGTCCGCCTCCCGTCCTGCAAATCAAAGAGGACACGGCCCCCAAGTCAGACAGCGGCTTTGGTGCTGTCTTCAGCGAGCTAAATAAGGGCGAGGCGGTAACAAAGGGCCTACGAAAGGTGGACAGGTCGGAGATGACGCATAAGAATCCGTCCCTGAGGGCGAGCTCGACCGTCTCTTCGGAAACTCGGGCTAAGAGTCCGGTGCCCAGCAAGAAGCCCAAGCCTGAGAGCATGCGTATTAAGAAGCCACCAAAGAAAGAACTGGACGGCAACAAGTGGACCATTGTACGTTTTGCCGGCAAACATGACTTTCTCAGATGAAACCGCCATACTGACCTAGAGTTTGTTTCGTTTTAAGGAAAACTTCGAAAAGCACGCAGAGCCAATCGAAATCGAAGCGTCTATGTCCCACTCGGTCCTGATCAGCCGGTGTAACCAGGCGACCATCATCATCAAGGGTAAGGCAAACGCGGTGACGGTCGAGAACACGCAGCGGCTCTCGCTTGTGGTGGATTCGCTTGTGTCGACAGTCGACGTGGTCAAGTCGTCCAACTTTGCCCTCCAGGTACTGGGCCAGTTGCCGACCATTCTGCTCGATCAGCTTGACGGCGCCCAGGTCTACCTCAGCAAGGAGTCCTCGTCTACCCGCGTCTTCTCGAGCAAGTCCTCGAGCATCAACGTCAACGTCATCTCGGGTCCCGACGACGACTACAAGGAGATTCCCCTCCCTTATCAGATATGCTCCTACTACGACGAGCAGAAAGGCGAAATGGTTAACGAGATCGTCGAACATTCCGGCTAAGTTGAGCAAGGAGAGGTTGACGCGTCCGCGGGATATGAAGGGTAGCAGGCGAAAAGTGGAAAATGGGATGTAGATAAATGTAAGGCTTGGATTTTCAAGTACATTTCGTGTAGGGCTTAGGTGGGAGGGAGAAGGAGGAGTATTGAAGTTCCTCCTCTCTTACACCACCCCCTTAAAAAGCATCATCGTCCATGAACAGCGTAGGGTAGGCAGCATAATCTCTGCCGGTTCTCCGAATCTCTTGTTGCTATATCGCTAGTAGACAAGCATCTTTTCATGTTCATTTATTCATTCCCACTCTTGGAGTAGGTATGTATGTACGTACATGCTATATACCAACGTATATATATATGTTGAATGGGGAAGGGAAATAAGAAATCGAAATATAAAATATCAGATAAGACTTGACATCCCTATATTCTCGTGTGCCCCACTTATGGTAAGTGAATTGGTGATCCTCCATAGGCGGCGATTATAACGAAGATGATGATACAATGCCATTCTCACATGTACTCGTCTCGTCTCTTTGTTTCTCCTTTTTCATGCCCTCCCCTCCCCCTTCCTTTTTTTGTGCCCACTGCGACTATACGTAATTAAAGCCAAACATTTCATGTTCGCTGGGTTTTCCCGGCCCCTTTTTTTCTTTCTTTCTTATCCACCAGCATCAATACGTAGCATTGACGTTCCTTGCCTTACCTAACTTAATGCTTTATAGAAGAGGTCGTCCGAGATAAAAAATAAAACTGATGTTCATGATATTTTCAACGGTATGGTGTATATAGCAAGATTGAGGTGAGGTGCACAACAGGAAAAAACCATAGTAAGTTACGACAAAAAAAGACACCGGAGAGAGAGGGAGAAAACAAGAAAACACATAATAGTAAAGTATCTTTTTTTACTTCTTCTAGGTAGGTCTCCTCTCTTTCTCAACCACCACAACTTCTTCCCCCCCTTCCCCCCTTTCGGTCCCCGTCTTGAAATCTGTCTGTCTTTTCTTGTATCTACTGTCTAATTCCTTGCCAAGAAAATATTAAACTCTCTCAAGTTTAATAGTAGCTTTCCACCAAATTCCTTACATCTTTTCAGCAATATGCCTATTATTTTAAAAATAAAGAGAATAAAACCACTTTTTTAATTATATAAGGCTATAAAAAGCAATAAAACTGCTTACGATTTTTAATTATTATATTGTTTAATTATAAAAACTTAAATAAAAGTAAAAATAAACGAAAATATTATATTAATTTAAAAATAAAAAATAAAACTATATGCTGCTTGTTTAACTGTTTATTAAAAAAAAAACGTAATTTATATATATATACTTGTTTTTAATTTTTATAATTTTTATAATAAACTTTTTTTAATTTAAAAGTATGCTTTTATACTTTTTAAACTATATAACTTATTTTTTATTATTTTTTTTAATTTATTTTTATTGTTTGCAAAGTTTAAGCTTAATATAATAAAGCAAAAAGCTTATAATAATAAATAAATTATTTTATTATATTATTTTTTTTTTAAAATTTAATTATATTAAAGTTAAATTTTTTTTTTACGTTAATTATAGTTTTATTTTTAAACAATAAAATTAAAAAAAGCTTTTTAATTAACTTTATTTACAGTTTTTATAT